>JARFOD010131022.1:0-13791 GCA_031763545.1 Mopalia muscosa
GCCAGGTTTGAATCATTTTAAATGTTATCTAGCTTTATTTTTACAACTAAGATACTGTGTGAAACGACCTTGTGGTTCCCAGATATACGCCTGTTCTAATGCGGCTTCGAAAATTTTATTTAACGGGTTTTGGGTTAGTTTTAGCAGTGGTAAACATTAGCGAAATAGACTTATATCCATCTCTATATTCTAGAGCGACTCTATTATATAGGGGTTGTGATGTAGGCCTCCTAGTTTGACAAGAAAGGTATTTGTTTGATCAATATGTGTGTGGAGCTCTTCTGTTTGCTGATTACAGTAGCAAGACATGGTCGCGTGTATGAATTTTACTTTAGTTTAAGCAATACCCAGTGTTTGAGATCCAATTATAAAACGTAAAACGGATATAGCCTGATTGAAAAATTAGAGAGCATAATTCAGCACAAAAATGTTGCCTGTTTCACCTTTATGCATTTTATTGTAGAGAGGAGCATCACTTTAACTATTATTGCAACGTCATTGTTTTGTTTCATGCCAGGTGACGTTTTTTCAACCAATCAGAACAACACAATGTGATCAGGAAAATGTATAGCAAAAAGGATTAGTCAGTCCTGGACAATTGATCCTCAGCATCAAAGGTCTCGAACTGACCAATCATGGTGTTCCATTATCATACATGCTGTATTATTGTAATAGTTATCCTGCTCCCCATACATTAGTAACGGGGTTTATTAAATGTTTCTCTTCCTGGCGCCTATCTTGCAGCTGATGAGTATAGACCGTTTCTCTCTACACCAGTGAAAGGATGCAATGATTACATCAATGCCGTCTTCATTCCAGTAAGTGACATCTTCTTTCCAGTAACTGCTGGAGAGATAATCATGGAAGTAGACCAGATATAATTCAATGCGGCGTTCCTTCCAGTATAGGCTGAAAAGATAATCATGAAAGTAGAAAAGATATAAATAATGCCGTTTTCCTTCCATTAAGAGCAAAAAATATAATCATGAAAGTAGACCAGATAGAAATCAATGTTGTCTTCCTTCCAGTAAGTGCTGCAAAGATTGTCAAGTATTTGACGTTTCGAATGTGTATCTATTTTACACCGATTGTTTAATATCGGTACCTGACAAAATAAAGCACTTATTAGGTATTTATCAAACGTGGTTTCTCTTCAGACTTACAAGATGAGGAAAGCCTTCCTCCTTACCCAGATGCCTCTGCCAAACACAATCGTAGATTTTTGGCGCCTTGTCCATGAGCAGACTGTCAGAACCATAGTCATGATGGACCTGCTACCAAATAAAGCCGATAAGGTCTGTTGTTAGTTCACACCATCTCTACTTCTATATTTTTCAGAACATGTACGTGTTTGTATTTGATTAAACCCGTCACCGATTTACCTCCATGATATATTGGGTGAAATCAGCATGGTCATAAATCAGGCTATCATTCGCTTAATTTCAGTAAATTGTGCGGCCGTCGTCCGGCAAATAACAACTTAATAGGGGCCAAAATACACCGAAACTATGTATTGATGTCGTATGACTGCAAATTGATTCCATTCTTTGTAAAGTGATTTAACAAATTTATTGGTTCTTAATTATCACAATTTGTCCCATGTTGTGCTGACCCACATTACACAGTTTAAGTAGCTTGGTTTTTCCGTAATTGTGACTCACAATATAGAGCCGGCAAGTGACTTTCTATGAAGAATGTTTTGGCGCGAATAATCCCCAAGTTGCAGTCTGTCTGGCTACAAAATGGATGCTTTGTTTTCCTGATAGCTTGGAAATGGGGGCTAAATATCTTCTATTCTGAAAGTTGTACACGAATGCATTCTGATCCTAATGAATGAATGATAAAACAAACATAAATTAAAACAAAAAGCGTATCGAGTCCAACTTTTCATTCAAATGCGGAATAGAAAGAAAGATACAATAGCGCTTCTGAATAACTGCAACGGAAACGTGATCCATTTTTATTTGTTAGCATTTGAATGTTAAGCCGCATGTGTCTTTAATTTAAATATGACATGACCCCTGGATGTAAATGTAATATATTGATATATTTTGCCACGAACAATATACTTTTATTGAATTCAGACCATAGGTGTCTATTGGGCAGATGAAGAAAAGGAGTTTGGTCCTTTTAAAGTGAAAACTACCGATATAGTCAAGGGAGACAACTTTGATGTGCGATCAATGGAAGTGGTCTACCGGAAGGAGGTAAGACAGACATACATCGAAGCTTTGAAGGTTCTGAGAATACCTGTCCCTTATTACAACCCTGCAGGAACATAAATCTCTCAAATAACAGCCGCGCCTGTGGCTTGGTGGTTAGCCTGTAGGCCTTATGTGTCGGTTATGTTAATTCAGTTGTTTATTCTCATCAAATACCGGTACCCTAAAGACGTAAAACCATGTCACACCAAACCGACATCATTCAACCAGACTTCAATCTGCTTGGTGTGAATCCCGTAATGACGGCAGGATCCCATCACTTGATCAAGTCGAGCATGTCCCATCCCAATCTCTAGTGCAGGAGCTATAGTTCGCTTCTCTGTCTTTCCCGTGTACAACGAATGCAGAGTGAGCCCATGCCTATGGAAGAGAATGGTTTCATCCTAGTTGAACGGCGTCTGAATTTGTTCAAGTTGGTCCATAATGTCTTTTCGATCCGACTTGGTTCGCCACGAACTTAACCTTTAATGACATGACCATACAAGTGGTTGTGACGAGAAATGAGAGTTGCTGGTATTGAGGAAGTTGACATTCTGTCAATGTCAGAAGAAACCAATGACCACCTCCCTTTTCGTTCTCCTTACTCAATCGCCTTGCAAGGAGTCAACAAATGGCCTATTCAATAGACCTTGCATGTTCTATAGAATAGACAACATTGCAGTTCGACCGAGGGAATGCTAGCTCTCTATATAGTCTATGGAGCAGGCCTGTGGTTTCCCATAAACCAGTACACGGGACAATTAGTTAGGAAAATCGGATAAACGGGATGTAAGCTGTTCATCGGTTTATTCGGATGTTGACAAGGTGAGTGGCAGTTTATTACCAATAGATTTCTTAAACTTCGACTCGAACTCCCTGAATCGTTTTTTCTGCCTTTATAAATTTGAATCGCCAAGACCAATGGGGGATAAGCGTGTAATTAAGCGTCTCAAGACATGGGAGTTATTTGATATAGGAAAGCACACAGTCGTGTAGCTCTCAATAATGTCATACCTTTCCCATGGTATATGTCAGGTATCAACGCCATAAAAACTAGCCCTAAATATTCTTCAATCACCGGTTGTAAAATAACATAAGGTATCGGCAACGGTCATTCGGAGATAAAATGTCAACAATACAATGGAAACGGTAAGATGTTGTGTATCCAGCTACCAGACGTGCTAGTTGTCAGGTTATTGCATATATCGAGTGTTGTTTCACTTACAATAGTTTTTATTCCACAGCCAGGAAGGGTGAAAAAGATCAAACAGTTCCAATGTAAATTCGAAGAGAAGTTAACTTCTATCCCTACTATTGCTCATGGCATGTTCGCCTTGTTGCAAGAAATTGAACATTGGGAGCAAGAGAAGCACTGCCACCCAGCTCCAGTCATTGTACACTGCATGTAAGTATGTTGCCCTTGTTTTGCTTGTTTTTCTTTGAGGTGTATGTGTGTACGGATGAGAGGTTTACGTCAGTTCGAGGATTGGGATGAAGGAGAGACCCATACTTTCTGTGACTGGGATTTGGGGGCTTTATACGTCCTTTGGGCCTCGGGTTAGGGGAGTTGGAAGAGTAGCATTGCTGGCAACATTCTAGGACTGGGATGAAGGGGAGACCCATACGTTCTAGGACTGGGATGAAGGGGAGACCTATACTTCTAGGGCTGGGATGAAGGGAAGACCCATACATTTAGGACTGGGATGAAGGAGAGACCCGTACGTTTTAGGACTGGGATAAAGGAGAGAACCATATGTTCTAGGACAGAATGGAAGGGTAGACCCATACCTTCTGTGACTGGGATTTTTGGGGCTTCATAAGTCCTGTGGGGCCTTGGGTTAGGGGAGTTTGAAGAGTAACAATGATGTCTTTGGTTATAGAACTGAAAGAAAATTAACCTCCAACATTATGGAAATGCTTCACATCATGATCTTGGTTGTGCTTGTAGTGTCAATCATTGTTGAAATACACCGCCGTATTATAAGTGAATAACTTTCTGCATACGGTCCGCCAAGAGGAGTACAGGTTTGAAATCTAACATGATGCCCATACAACGGTGGTAGCCAAGGCGCGCAGTTAGCACAGACAGGTGTTTCGCGATTTCGTATGGTTATTGGTAAATCCAATGACGTCCAAGGGTTATTTTATTCTCCTGAGTAACAATTAAAAGTATATTTACGGAAGGTTAAAATAACGGAGTAGGATTGTACTTGTAAGTTGTTAACTTACATTAGGCTTAGCGAGAAGCTTAAGAAACATAGTTAATTTGACCCGCTTCAGAATGCTACAGTCGTAAGACTTCTGCAAACTGACAAATTGAGTGCTCCGAGATCTTTGGCGAATATTTCTATTTTGACAAGAGTCGTTCTACTTCAGCGTTGGACTGATCATTGAGGCATAACACAACCGTGGCGGAATATTTAAGCAAATCGTGAGTTATTTCTTGCAATGGATCTGAGGATGTTTTGGTCATACGTTTATTTACCTTCGATATATCCACAACAATTGGATTCTCTAAAGTACCGACAATGATTGCGTTTTTAAGATTTAATTTTATTGGTAGATTGATTCCTAAAACAAGCAAATAAACCCAACAGCAATGATCAGGTCAAGTTTATGACGGGTTTAATTGTGGTTCTATAAATTTACTGTCATTGATCTAAGCTTGGTAACCTGTATATTGTGGGGTATTTGTTACTATAATATACCAACAATAGGTGTGTGTCTACGTTGACCTTGTAATTACGCCAGGAGCCCAATGCGATCCAGGTATCGTCAATACGCTTTCTTGGCAGTACAGCGAAACACCCTCGACATTGTTAGTATATGAAAAGGGAAAAGTCACAGTCACGTGATGCATTTCAGTCTGTTGATTGGGTAGATTTGTCAAGACAGAATGACAAAGATGTCCGCTCAGATTCGACCAGATTTAGTGTATTATACACCCTATAGACAACGGAAGAAAGCAATATTTGCCTTACAGACTTTTTTGTGAACAACCATTTGAAAACGGGTTTTCCGGTTCGAAAATACCTGGTGTATTATGTTTTTTCGACGACAACGGGCCCGTGCTATAGCCATTAAATGAATTCCCGGCTAGACTAATACCAATATGGTTCAACTATTTGAAAATGTGACTCAAAACATTTGGTATCCCCGTATATTTATACATCACTTGTTAATATTCAGGGATGGTGCCAGTAAGAGTGGATTGTTGTGTGCTCTATCGTCTGTCATAGAGAGACTAAAATTGGACCAAGGAGTCAAAATTTTACAATGTGTTAAACAACTGAAAAGATGTCAACCAGAAATCATTTCAACTCTGGTAAGTTAATTAACAAGTGAAATCTGATGTGCAGCTTTTTCAAATAATTATTATTAGGTGTATACTTCAGTGTAAAAATGAGCCTGATGTGGGAAGCCAAATCTGAGTGACAATGAGACTATCGGTCTATACATAACCTAGACTAATATTCCGCATAAACGAGTCTGAAGGTAGAATTGGTCCGTCATCAATTTATAACATGCCTTGGTAACTATAAATCACATAAGTAATTAGCGTGGGTTTTAGTTGGGATTATAATTTAGTATTTATCGTACATAGTAATCCCCGGTTTTAGGGTTAAACGGAATTAGTTTAATATTTAACTCAATACCATTAAGTGCTGGCAATTGTCGGTAGAAGAATGACAAGGTAAAAGGTCTACACAAAAGCAAACCCAAGAAAATTTATAGTTATTTTTTATACGCTTTAAAAACAACTGATCTCGGAAAACATGAAATTTCTATTTTTAACCCGCGAAGAGAATATTCACTTTGGCTCACTGCAGGTCTTTATTTTATTGTTTTTTCAACAATCATTAAACGTTGGGAGAACAAAATGTGGTTCGCAGGCGTTTCCTCTGCTTTTTGACTGTCCCTCTGGTACCAATATATCTCAACAGTTATTATTTGTTCCATGAGATTGACTATAAAGCCTCTGCAGGAGAAGTAATAGCATTTTCAGTAAGATTTGGGCATAATGTGTTTACATTGAAATCGCAACGGTTTTTCTATCTACTTCATACAATTAGGGGTCCACACAGAACCCTTTACCAGCTTACGACGAATTGCGTTTGTCGAAATGTGAAATGGCTCGTTCTCAGTTTTATCAGATTCGTCGACCATGGGCGATTATACTGTCATTGGTTTGTTGTATATTTAATGGATTGTGTTTGATTTGTGATTTATGTTTTGCTATTCGTTATTCTTCATACTGATGGCATCATTGGGTGGAGGAAGATACATAAACAACGCGAGTTGGAGCCTAGCCGAATCTGGGGAACGTTTCATAAAACGGTCTTCGATCACGCAAAACGCAAATGCCATGGCGATCAGCGGTGAAGACGTTGTGTTGCCATGACAATCCCGTTCAACGTAAGATTTACTCGCTCCGTGAAATGGGGGCCTGAGCTGTAGCAACTTGAATATTGTATGAACAAGGGTCCCCTTTCAAAAAGGAAAATTAATACCTTGCGTTTAATAAAATTGGCATGCAACACAAGGTCTTCAGCACTGGTCGTCATGAAACTTACGTTTTGCTAAGCTAATTTTAAGATCATTTTGTGAAACGGTTTACAATGTATTAAAGGATTCCAATACTAATTCATGTTGTTTTCAATTTGTTTTTAGGAGGACTATCAACTGCTTCACGAACTAGTGCTGGCGTACCTGGACAATTTTCAGACTTGACGTAATGTAATGTAAATGGCGGATATGATTATGAGACAAAGTAGTGAAGTTTTAATGAGATTGACAGTCACAAACGATTGATTGGTATACGGAGGTCTATACATTCTTTTGTTACAGTTTTGTTTGATAAATTATTTTACTGCATGATAAACAATTTGACAGCATGATTAACAATTTGACTGCATGATTAACAGTTTACTGCACGAACCCTGCAGTTGGTGTTGTAGATAAAGCCGGTTGTTTGGGCACCAACTCACTACAACAGTCAGCCCCTGACGAGTGAAACTTTTACCCTTGAATCCAGGAGAAATCGTGGCACTACATTTCATTGGTCTGTTCAAGCAAGTGATCCATACAACATTCGAGGAAAACGACTGATTAAATATCATTTGGCTACCCGGTGGAAAGTGGGAGATAGATAACAACAAAGTTAAACTTGAAATGTGGACAGTAGGCCTATTATGTAGTCTGTTGACTTTTGCTTGTAATTATTGCTACCATTATGTATCATCAGTTGTTCTATACAGCGGTAAATGTCTCCGGATTGATCTTAACCAAACTGTTTTATTTCATCATTCGGTCAAACTCTAAACGTCTCTTTTAATCTTCTTAAATTCGTATATAATCAGAAGAAACCAAAGGGTTGTTATAGCTGGCTTTAATTCAATGTACAATAATCTGGCGTGCACCAAGGCTCGATCCGGGGCCCGCTGATGTTTATATCGTTTATAAATGACCTTCCCAATGTTTTACAATGTTTAAATATGCTAATGAATTCTGATGAATCAAAGATTTTTAAAGAGATATACATCAATCCTGTCTGTGAGCCATTAGCAGAGGACTTTTAAAATGTTTGTACTGGGTGCGAAACGTAGCTTTTAAAACTCAATGTCCCGTAGAGTCACGTCATAACTTTTACTTCTAAATAGGCTCAAATTATTCATAATTATTCTCTCGGATCTACTTCACGTTGGTAGAGTCACTGAAATCCTAGGTATTGGTGTTCTTTTAACAAAAACAAACTGTTTTAAACCTCATGTTGATGCCATATGCCGTAAGTCTCTTAAAATGTTAGGATTTATCAGGAGGTCATGTAATGTTTTTAACAATTAATCGTTTAAATCATTATATATATCTTTGTTCAGAAGCGGACTGGAATTGTTCCCAAGTGTGCTATACGGCAAGATTTTCTAACCGTCTTGAACATGTTCAAAAAAGGCTTTTATGTTTTAACACAGACTTGAATTTTTATGACATCGGTTACGAGGGATATTTTAATTTGTATACACTTTATCATAAAGTCCTTTTAATCTTCCTGTTCATATTTTACGACAACAGAATCCCTTTTATTCACAAAGATGTTGAACAAATTTAGAAAAAATGTTTGTTTTAACCTCAGATTTAACCTTTGTAGCAAATTAAGCCTGACTTTACCCTCTCCAAAGCCTTTTAAAAAGACATAAGCATGATAGTTTAGGCCTAAACATTGTTTTGTGTCTAACATCATTAATACATTTTACCTATAACAGCTAAAATCATGGTTCGTAATTACACTGTTATTTTGTTCTTTTTATGATTTTGTTTTACCTCCTATTGATTTTTTTAATTTATTTTACTTTTATATGTGTACATATTAACTATGTTGTATATAGTGTTTTTCTAGCTCCGTGAACAAGTCTTGTGCCTGGACTTTATATTTATTTGTACTATTTTATGTCTATAAAATGTACGAAGAGACTGGCTTCTTAGAGCGCCTAAAGACGGCTCTCACCTAGCTGCTTAATATCAAAACATTGTCCTTTCAAATTCCGTATATCGTCAGTTTTTGTTATGTAAACTACAGGATGGCATGTCAATCCCCCATTTTTGTGTAACAGCTGGAAGTTTGGGACCCGTCAAAAAATATCTGGATGGCAAAAAGTACTTGAAACTATATTTCTGCATTTAAACAAGGCTACTGGAGAATTTCAGGTCTGTGCTTTACCCATATAAAATAACGGCTAAAGCTTGAAATTACACAGTTATAGGCACTCTATCTCTGCATCTCTAAAAAAAGGCTCATGATATGATAGACTATATGGGATACAGAACTCTGCATCCATCTTCAGGTACCGGTATCTTACTGTCCCTAACAAGAGGTTCAGAGAACACCGACTGCTTGTGGAGCTAAGCGCTTAGTTGAAAGCAACAGTTAGATTGATTGGTTGGCTGGTAGATAGTCAACATCGTTCGCAGTCGAATGTTAACCAATATATATTTCGATATTGTGAATGGCATCAGGTACATCAGGGGCATTCGACTGACGTATTTGTTAAGCACGACGAAGCCGTTGTCTAGAATTTTGTTCGACTGGTACATTCGTGCAGTCTCGTTACGTACAAAGTTTTTCCCCGCTAAATCGGTCACCTTTGCAGTAAAACAAATTGAACACAAGTCGTTGCCTCAACGTGCAATAGAATGCGCATATTGTAACGGTAACCGCAATACATTAGGTAGACCTAATTGGATACTGGATGCACCGTTATGAACTTCAATTTAAATGAACATTTGTCGCCTCTTCCTGTTAAGTCCAATTGTTGTGTCCACTAGTTTAGAATGTCCAACATTATTATTATTTTTTTACTCTAGCCCTTCGACTCTTTGTTATAAACTTAGGGTCTGATATGCTGCTATATTTATTTGTTTGGCCACACTCTTCGATACTGGTATGGGCTAATTAAAATGTTTCTACTAGTGCCAGGGCACACGTAGATATGCTACTTGAAGCTTCCAAACCTTTAGAAATCTCAGAACGATATCAATATTCAGCACCTTATCTTCCAATATATACAAATTGCACTTTTGGGTTAGAACGGCTCATAAAACAACCACTCGACGTTCATTTTCATATCCAAATCAGTAATTTCTCAGCAGTAACACACTCGCTTTAAAATGTCTTCCGTGGTAATTTGGTCATAAGGATTCAACGTTATATGTTATTCAAAGGCAGACCTTATTTCTGAAGTTTGCATAGGGCTGTATGTCGTATCTCAATGTAGGCCTACTGTAGATTTTATAAGATATGTATTGGCATAGGTCACACAAAGCCTTTCATCAGAACATATATCTGTTGTTTGGATGTAGGCATACATAGGCAAAACACTAATACATAAATGTGTTAGTTTTTTTGTTTGTTTGATTCATTGGGGTTTAACGTCGTACTCAAGGGTATTTCACTTATATGATAACGGATTGTCCACTTCACACTGTTCCTTGTCTCATTACGTTGGAAAACCGGGAGGAAACCTCGTAAAAATCGTAACGTTACTCCACAGCTCGTAAAAATCACTCCTGCGATTGCCGGAGCTACATCTTGTGACTCCCTCATATACCCGAAGATAGACAGACGGATTCGATCATGTCGACGGTAGTAGGCTTAGAACGCCCCCCGCCCCTCCCCCCTAGATAGATATAACTGTAACTGTCATAGCCGCGGGCCCTACATAAATATGAAATTATATACGAATAATCAAGATTGTATATAGTTGATTTTTTTAATATGAGCTTTGCAAACAGCACCAAAATTTGCTATAGGTGTCAAACGGCCAAAGAACTGGTTAATGATGAGACCGTTCAGAAATACTTAGTTTTTCAGGCACAGGTTTAAAATTAACTTGTTTTAGTGGCATTTACAAGCCGTAACATAACACAGTAATATGGATTTCTTTATAAACATAGAAGTTGAAATCCATATAATTGTTTTATGTTAGGTTTAAAATTATCTCTGTTGGCTCTAAAATCACAAATGTTTTGTTTGTTTGATTGATTGGGGTTTACCACCATAATAAGGGTTTCTTAACTCACAGACCGATCTCATGTTGCCCATTGACCTTGAAAGCACCATCATGGCAACATGAAGCGCCATCCCAACCGTCTGCAAAATCCCAAATGTAGTGGATTACTTTGGTTGGCTTTTGTAGGAATGGTTTGAAAGCCTCGACCAAACCCAGTTTTAGAACCTTTATTGTAAGAGCTCTTCTGACTGGTTGGTTCTTCAACAAACATCTGTTGTTGATGCATAAATTTCCACAATGGCTCAGCATTACTTGCATTACCAGAATGCGCGTGATTTCTTCTTTCGACAAGGTAGCTAACTGTGCAATATCCTCCACTTTGTTTATAACTTGACAGTAATTTTTTATGTTAATGCCGGGCATTTTTAGCAGCATATCCTGAAATATATGAGTGCGAACAGAATTTAACTAAGAAATGAATCAACACTTACTGAATAGTTCATTAGCATTTTTGTTTGACTTACATGACGCCAGCTTGCCCATTTCTCCCTCTGCTCTCGTTAAATACAGTGGGAAACTTTGTAAAAAAACCACTAATGGATTGCTGGATCCACCTCGTGTGACTCAGTCACATACCTAATGCTGGAAAGGTGGTACAATAAAGTAAGATCTGTAGTCTGACGTGCTTACCACTACATCATGGACCCATAAGCTTCTCTTATAAGATAATTCTCTGGCACCACATATATAGTAATATATATTATTATTATTATTTTCCCTCACCTTCAATGTCGCCGTCAACAAGCAATGTTAAAAGGGTGCAAACAGTTGAAAATATGGCTTTAGTGCAGGCATCACTACTTTGTTAACAGCTAAGCCAATTGTCAGTGGTTACTCTAAACCCACTTATCAATAAACTATGCAATATATTGCATTCCAGAAAATTCTGGTATAAAATTTTGTAGGCTGAACCCCGTCCGGGAATCGAACCCACGACCCTCAGAGTTTGGCACCAAATTGCCAACATAATTGCCAGCCACCTAGACTGCTCAGCCATCCGGCTTTCTACTAAAATAGAAGGTTAGTCAGTTGGAGTATAGGTAGCGGACATTCACTACCGCGTGGCAGTGGCAGTGGCAAGTATATGGTACATGTATCTATGCTTTGGGAGCTGTGTCCCCCTCCTATCAGAGGTGATAGAAGAGTGACACAGCTCCCAAAGCATAGATACATGTATACCATAGATATAGCTGCCACTGTCATAGCCTAAGCAGCATCCAGTTAGTCACAAGTCTAGTGATCAATCTATCGCAAAGATACATGGGTAAATATAGCTGTAGCTGTTAATTCCTGAGCAGCAACCGGTCGGTCATAACCCAGCTAAAGGACAGCATAGGAAAGGAACATGTAAGTTTATCTTTGAAATTAGGATGTAACATTGTATTCAAGAGTATATTAATTATATCACAAAGCTTCAAGGGTTGTCTGCTTTTTATTCTGCTTTACTAAAATGTGTTGGAAAACTAAGAGGAAACCTTATGAAATCCACCCACGATTGCTGGAATCACATCATGTGACTGCCGTATATACGGGGGTTGAAGACTGCAGTGCATGTCAAATGGAACATATATTTCATATCTTTATCACAATGTTCTACTTGGTGGTTTGTCAAGTAAAGACATGGACTGGTCTTGGAATATGTACATTCCCTGATCAGTGGTTTTTCTGTATAAAAATCCAGTAATGACATTATTGTCACTGAGTTAAGTTTATGGGGTTTTTTTTCGAGGCAGTCTAGAACAGGGTTACTACAAACAGTGTGAATTAGTTCAGGTCATTTGGGGCGTAGTGTCAGGCTTGTGCTGTAATCTTTTCTGGAAGACCCTTAAATCGGTCCTCTAAAGATTTTGTGAAATAACCTAATATTTGCATTTTCCTCTATTTGATAGGTTATATCAAAAAGACTTTATTCACTGTACGCAACTCTTTTATTTTCAAATATTGAATAATAGTCTCACAAAATATTTCCCAACTCCAAATCTTGAAAAAGGTAAATTATAAACTCCTGTATGCCAAAAAGTCTAGCATACATATAGGTCTTCACCCGCACCTTCCGTTGTATGATACAAAGATACCCCAACAGATAAACTTCGTGTTACCACTTGGCTCTAAGAGCAACAGAACAAAAACATAAAGTGAGCAGAGTAGTGAGATAACTTGAGCTAGAGGGATTCCAGACACACTACATACCTGTAGAGAAACGGACTTTGCTGGGTCAAATTTTGACATGCTATATATTTGTAGATAAAGAGACATTACTGAGTCAAATTCGGACATGCTATATACCTGAAGAGAAAAAGACATTGCCGAGTCAAATTCTGACATGCTATATACCTGTAGAGAAAAGGACTTGACTTGGTCAAATTCTGACATGCTACATACCTGTAGAAAAAAGAACTTTGCTGGGTCAAATTCTGACATGCTACATAACTGTAGAGAAAAGGACTTGGCTTGGTCAAATTATATCAGCAAAACTGGTCGTTTGTAATAACGACACATAGACGGTTGTAAAGTCGTCCATTATTCAGGGATCCAATCAAATCACTGACGCTCTTTCGTTCAACACATATGTCAGGTGACAGAATATAATCTCCCACATAAATTGATGAAAACAAATTGGAAAGGATTATACCAGTCTGGTTTTCATTGTGTTTAGCGTTATACTTAAGGTTATTTCACCCAAGTATTAGCATACCAGCTGTCATGGTGAAGGAAACTGCCCTGGATGTCACTGGAAAAAAACAATGGCAAGACCGGAAAATCTCGACAGGTGGACATCCTTCTAAATGATGTCTGGATGTCTGACTGCACTCAAGTCGATAGGGCCAAAACCTGTTATTCAAGCAGCATCACCATTAATGTGTGACGTTATTTGAAAGTACCCCTATCACGAATGTTGTGATGACGACACTGACAGAGGACTGCCTTTCAAAGATTAAATTACCTCCCTTGCCACCTTCCCGAACTTTGGTCAAAGACAAGATAAGTGGCAATAAGCAGATTAAATTAATCTAGGATTAGAAATG
>JARFOD010131033.1:0-13791 GCA_031763545.1 Mopalia muscosa
GTTTCCCCTGCCTACGTCACAGCTCAAATAACTTGTATGAAAAGTCGCAAGTTTGTAAGTGAATAAAACAAATTCTATGCGTCAGAAAAATACAGGATTTATTTTACAGATAGTGCACAGTATCATCTTTGTAATTCAGTCACTTTTAATCGGATTTAAAACCCATTTGGGAATACCTTTAAACATTTTGCATTATGTACATCGTATCGAGGAAATGTTGAGGGAATGTGTTTTTTGCTAAATAATTCCTTTAAATGAATTGACAGACGGACATGAAAGAAGAACTGTTCTGTCCATCATGTGTCCATTGTTATCCAAGACTCTATGGTTTTGTGTCAAGTTAAGTATTACATACGTTATTGGAGAAAACACTGAACAATGCCTGTCACTACCCTGCCTCAATCACATTTTGATTTTGATGTTGGAGGGGCGAGACAAATATTGCTCACCATTTTTCGGTGGTAGAAGAGGAAAGAGAAAAGGAAGGATATTTTTGGAGGCAGACACCTCTATCCCCCCTTCCCTCGTCCCTTTTTTTTGTTTCTCCAACACTTTAAGCTTAGATTGAAAAGTAATTTTATAAAGCCTCATCTATGTGGTCGGCAAAGATTTTCTTTCCATTGAGGTGTTCTGTAATCTTTATATAACAGCTCTGTGCATATTTGATTGATTGATTTATTGATTGATTGGTGTTTTACACAGTGTTTAAGGGTTTTTCACTTATATGACGGCGGTTTATTCCAACCATTATTGACACAAGCCCACCCAAGTAAAGACAGCATTACTACTCTTCAAACAAACTGCCCTTACCCAGAGGACCTGTCCACATTTGGATGAAGACTGTTTGTCATCATTGATTGAATAGACTTCCCTGGGATATACAAGCATTTGAGCCAGAATAGAAAAACGTCTGGTGTCACAATGGATAACCATGAGATCATTTTTTCACATATAAGTCAAATATTTTCTCCCCTAGCTTTATACAGTCAGTTCATGTAGCATACGATGGTTGAACAAACTGTTGTCCAACAACTACAAATTCTCAAAAATGAAATGTTTGGTTTGTTACTTTCATTGGGCTTTAATGCCGTACTATGAGCAACAACAAAAGATAAGACAGGACAAAAAAAGGACGATCACAGGAAGGAATTCAAAGCCTTCATAAAAGAGCCTTTGCGAGGGCGTCCCACATTTCTTTTCTCTGTTTCTGAGCCTCAGGTGTGTCAGAGTAGTCCAGTGTGTCAGCCTCCCACATCCCTGCCCCACGCAACCCTAACGTGGGCACTAACTTATACTTGATTCCAAGACTCTGAGGGTCATCATACCACACCTGGTGGGATTTGTGATCAACACTATTCTGAAAGTAATCAAACACACAAAAATAAGGCCATGTTAAAGCACAATTGAGCAAATTCAAATACTCATAAAATGTATACATTTTGTTTTTAACACTAAATGCTTATTATCTGAGTTTGAGCTGCTGTCTTGATGGGGGCATTGGTTGGATAAATGATTGATTGTTTGATTGGGGTTTAGCACCCTACTTGAGGTCATTTGACTCAAAAAGAGAGTCTGCCAGCCCAAAAGGTGATGAAAACCACCCTGGACATCACTGGTAACAAGCGAGGACAGCAAATGACAACCACAAGACGTGGTAATAATAAATCACAAAACAGATCGACCCCACGATTGCCAGAGCCACATAATGTGACTCACTCTTACACCTGATGAAGTTATGGTTGACAGATAGACTCAAACTCATGAATGGTACATCGGTGTAGGATTAGTAAGCGCAGGTCCTAACCACTAAGCCATGGCAACGGGACTAATAGAAAACGATGAAGTTTGAGGGATTTGAACCTGTGAACAAGGAGTTTCGTGGATTACAAGCAGGGGATTAGCCAAAAATCAAAAGTAGGGCATCCAAAATGGTTATTTTGTTTCACTTTTTAAATAACTGGGTGTCCAATTTGACAGTTTTCCTATCTCCTGTATGTTAAAATTTCCTAAAACAGGGTGTCCAAATGAGGCAATTGTTCACTTCAGGGTGTCCACTTGGATGGGTGGACGGGTGTCTGCCTAAGCCCTTGATTACATGGATCAATATGGTACACAGATATAGATACGTTTTATTTAAACATACCTGATAGTTAAAGTAAGGTGACTGTGAAGCCGGGTCCCAGATTCTCCCTGATGTCGAGTTTTTCACCATATCAATAACTATTTTATAATTATACTGTCTGCCAGCAGCATCACTGCAATTGACACCTCGGAATGGACGAAATGGGATAATACATGTGTTGTTCTGAAATATATATGGCATATTTTATTTCAGTCAGATCATATGACTTTTATAAAGCGTACTTCTGATTGTAATTTTATAACAATCATGTAATCACATTTAAGTCTGCAAGTCTGTTGGGACCTTTTTTATTGTTGTTTGTTTGATTGTGGATAAATGTCGTCCACTGTTTTCAGCAACTGAGGTGTGAACTCTCAAGTGGTTAGATATGGCTTCAAAATTATTGCATTTTAAACCATATATAGTTCATTGGTTTATAATTTTTTTTTTCACCTGTTCTGTCTGTAAAAAGTGAACATGGAACAATTGCTTCCAAATCATTTTTGCAGAAATGTTCTGTAATTTTTTCTGGCGAAAGCCTAATAACTGGTCGTCTAAAATGTATACAATAAACCAATCTTTGAATTTGTCACTGGTTTGTTGATTATTAAAACTAAATAGTAAAAATTTCATAATACCAACTCCATTTCATGTCTGGATTGACCAAATGTTTATAAAAATTTGCAGTAAAATTCCTCTTTAAACGACATGGAAAAGCTATAAAAATCAGTCCTCTTAAAATGAGATTGATTAACCTTGAGAATGCTCTATAAGGCATGTTCTTCCCAAGACCACGGCCTGTTCAAATGGTGGATGGTCAAGGGAGGTAATTCAACTGAACTTTCACTAGCTCCAGCGAGTCCAATATGACATAACTTGAGCATGCAAAGCACAGAAGAGTTTAATGTGCTATAACAAACACAATGGTATCTCTTCTCTTCAAACAGCATCACACTATTTTATTGCTAAGGCTTTTTGGATCATTCGTAAAAACAATACATACGAAATAAAATAAATTATAAAGGAGATCAGATTACCAGAAGTCTATATTTCGGTATAAAATTATTATATATACTTTGTAAATAAATCACAGAAAGCTTTTCTTTAAACAATAAATGGAGACGACCAAACAGATCAACAAATGTTTGACAACTTTTAAAAAGTAAAATCTAACTGATGTATAACTGACAAATCTCATATCTCTGATAGATAGTTTAAGGGAATTCTAATAATATGGACTTAGTGCCATAATTCAATGCAGGTATGGGGATTTCCATAATTGTGCAAAAGGTTTCAGATGGCGATCTGTTCGGCAGACAAGGAAGGCATAAACAGACGAGTTATACAATAACAAATTCAATCGCACTATAAATTTAAATCAAATTTATACTTAAAATTTATTTGATATGTCATTTGATTCAATGTTTTACAACAATTGTTTTTTGCAAGTCCGTTGCCATTGTTATTTTACTGGTATTATAGGGGTAGGTTATAGTCGTATGAGTATTTGAGTGGATACTAGTAATGGCGGGAAAAAATTTGAACTCTTGCATATTGCCGGGAAAGTTTTACATTTTTTCTTGCCGTGTACTTGTGTTCCTTGAAACAAGTCGTTTGTTTGTTTGTTTGATTGGGGCTTAAGGCCATACTTAAGATTATTTCACTCACATGACGACGTGCCAGCCCAATCGATGAAGAAAACCACAGCCAACAAACAAAGATAAGACAGGACAAATACAGGACAATCACAGGACATTAAAAAATGACATCACAAACAGAGCTGAAATGTGTTGGCCCTTAGCTCAATGGAGCACCAGGGCAACAGACTATAGCAGCTAGCATCAATTATTATGATAATTCAATATTACAATGTATTGTTACACCCATAAACATCAAAGGAAGAGAGTATACCTACTGGAAAGAGCTGTAGACAGGGGTAATCATATCCATACCATGGCACACCCAGCACCAGTTTAAACGGATCCACTTTAGTCTGCTGTATATATAACTGTATCCCTGGAGAAACAACAACAACACAACAAGCTTAAGAAAACATATACTTGATACAATTCATCATCAAGGGGTTAGGCAGACACTCATCCAAATGAACGCCTTGAATTGAACAATTATCTCATTTGGACACCCTGTTTCAATAAACTTTAACATGCAGGAGATAGGAAAACTGTCAAAAGTGGACACCCAGTTATTTGAAAAGTCAAGTACTGTAAATTTATTTTTGACAATAGATTTTAATTTTTGCTTTAAAGTTATTTAAAGTCTGATTTGTTTTATGCACCAGCTTCAACTATCACATTGTAACGGTCACTGAGCCTAACTAACAAAGATTCTCTCACAAAAACACTGTAGAATTTACTGAAAAATACACTATGACGATAGAAAATGATTGCTAAATGCATTGACTTCACAGCATGCCAGTTTAAAGTGAGTACATTGGTAAATTCGTTCTGAAGTTTTGTTTTAATGGTGCAGAAAGTGTTCAGCACAGAAACCCAATTTTCAAAATTGAATCGAAGGAAAGTGTTTAAAATAGAAAGCAGTTTAACTGGATATTGAGGACTCATCGACATGAAATAATGATGATAAATTATCCAAATTCAAATGACTGTGACCAATCAGGAAAGTAAGACGTCATTTAAGGCTATGTGAATACAAATCTCGATGATTTGTATATACAGTCGACTAGAGATATGCTGCTGGGGCATGCAATATGTTTTAAAATAAGGCTTGCTGCTAAATCATGAATAATATTGAGTTTATATGGCTTCTTACTTACCTTTGAAATACTCTTTGCTCTTCTTTGAATATTTGAAGGCTTTGTATAGTCTCTGGTGTGTAAACCAGATGTAGTCTAGTACCTTGCCTTTAATCATTAAAAATAACCAGTGGAGTTTAGGGGCAGGAAATACACATGTCATGCTCTATCTCGAGCTAACTGCTAAGAGGCTAGATGTGAGTACATATCTTACTGAATTGTATATACAGTCAATCTACGTATAACATCCAGCCATTCAAAATCATAAAAAATAAGGCCTGCCTTGGAATATAAAATTCGGTCACCATAGGCTTAAAATCTATACCTGGTAAATGCTGGTTAAAAACAATTCATGTTTTATTTCTCTGAGTTTTTTTCTCTACCCTATAATGCCATGTATGTTTTTTCACCTAACTCTAAATTTCCTCTCCGATCATGCGATGTTCAAATCACATCTTGCCGCTTTTATCTACCAAACAGAACCATGCTCACAATATTACACCTAATCCTGCAACTGCACCCATGATGATTGTGTTTGTTTAGAGATGCATGGACAAGCTGAAGTCAAGCCGCCAGAGGTTACAGGATAAATTTCGCAAACTACCTCAGCAGAACGATGAATCCTTTATCAAAAGTTTGATGAAAGAGGAGTGGAATGCACTGAAAACAAACAAAGAAGATTTACCCAGACTGGCTGACCAGACAGAAGATTTTGCAGTACGTTAAGCTAATGCTGTCATGCATCAATGATCATATTTTCCATCCATATTTGGCTTCAAGCATCTTGTAACTGTTTTTGACATCAATGTTTTTTGTTTGCTTTCATTGGAATTTAATGCATTGCTAAAGGTTAATTCACTCTTGACCGCAAGCCTGTCCAATGGGTTAAGAAAATTACACTTAACTCTTCTGGCAATAAACAGAAGCAAGACTGGGCAATCATATGGTGCAATGTTAAGACTTAAAAAAATAGATCAGCCTCCTGTTCCTCTTTAGCTCTGAGCCCCGTGAGGGAGCGGGTGGGCCATGGCCCTGCAGAATACTCCCTCGGCTTCCTCGGTCGATCGTAACAGGCAAGAAAAGAGGTTGCTTTCTGTTGCCCTGGGGTTCGCAGAGCTAAAGAATAACGAGAAGCAGATTTGTTTGTGATGTTCTGTATTTATGTCGGTCGTCAATATAAGTGAAATACCCTTGAGTACCATCGTTAAACTCTAATCAAACAAACAAACAAGTAACTTTGGATTAATGGATTAACATTAATTTTCCAACTGGTGAAGCACTATATAGTTGTCTTATTGTGTATTTTCCAAAGTTGGAGAATTCCATCCCCATGTAAGTGAAATACCCTTTCCCACAATATTAAATACAAATACATCAGTCTTTTAATTGAAGATCTTGTTTCTATTTGTAATACCAGGGTCATAAATTGTACCCAATTCACTGCAGTAGCGCTATACCCAATATAAATATGCCCAAAATTATGTGCACCCAAAATGAAATGCATTTCTGAAGGTTGTGTTAAGTCTTATGTCAAGAGATCAATGCAGCGCCTGATAGCTGTCCCCTGTGTTTCCCAACATTAACTCCATCAAAAGACCTAAACGCTTGTGTCTGATCTTGTTTCAGTTTGATGATGATTTTGATAACATAGATACAGTCTTGTCAATATTTGAGGAAATCCAGAAAGACTTGATGAGAGAAGGTGAGATAGAAAAGCTGAAGATTTAACATATGGAAGTGTTTGTTAAAGTTTTAGTAAAGAACAGTCCCTTCTTTAAGTTTTGCATGTAACATAAGAAAGTATCCTTACTTGTGAATTTAAGGAACATCAAAGAATGAGTGCATGTCTATGACAGCCAAGGGAATAGGCAGAGGGGTGTCCTCCCATCCAAATGGACATCCTGAATTGAACAAAACAGGGCCTGATCTAGCCCGATTTTGAACCCGTTTAAACAGGCTTGGGCGCCGTGAATTTGGGCGCCCAAACCCGGCAGTAAAAAAATAATAAAAAAACGCCTGCACGCCTTGCCTTCCCAGGTTTACGTGGATATGATGGCAGGTCACAGAACCGGATGCATGTAAACACAAAGGAAGTGTCAAATTACTCTTTTCAGCTGGACCTGTGTTAGCTCCGATATTGATTGATTCCATATGGATATCCATATCACATTGTAATTTCCAGTTGTTGGGACACCCCCCTCCTGGACCAACCCCAAAACTCGGGCACAAGTGCCCTCGGCTGAAGCTCTGCTTCAGATTCATCGTAACATGATGGGTGCCCAAATTTTTACCCTGGATCAGTCCCAGCAAAAGCCTTATTTGGACACTCTGTTTTAAGAAACTTTAACATGCAGGAAATAGGGAAACTTAAAATTTGACACCCAATTCAAAAGTAAAGCAAAATGACCATTTTGAACATCATATTTTTTATTTCTGGCTAAGCCCCTGGTGACAGCTACAGTAGCTATGTCCTCCAGGAAAAATTTGAAATCGAACATCCATTCAAGATGATTATACGATCAATCTTTTTCATTAGTTATTTTAAAGGCAGTCGGCTGGAAGCTTCCCTGCTTCTCCTCAGGGCTTAGGGGCAACCTTGAAGACCCGCTGTTGTGTGATGTGGTTTTATCTCATCTTGTATTTGTTCAGTCTTGTTTTTGTTTGACCCCAGACAATAGTTTATTGTTTGATGCCAGTCAATGGTTTATTGTTTTACCCATACAGCTTGCATGCGATCATATGGGTGAAATAACCTTACAGCTTTAAACCCTAATCAAACAGAGAACAATTATTTATAATTATATGGTCACATTCTTTAAATATGAAGTATTTTCTTACCAGAAAAGCGGCTGATAGATGAGTATGATAGCTTTTATCAGAGTTTAGAGTTTGACGAAGCCCTCCTCTGTGCGTCAATAGAGTGCCTACAAACAGAAGAGTTACTTTGCCCTGTCTGTCAGAAGTAAGTACCGTAACTCTGCCCTGTCTGTCAGAACTAAGTACCGTAACTCTGTCTTGTATGTCAGAACTAAGTACCCTAACTCTGCCCTGTATGTCAGAAGTAAGTCCCTAACTCTGCCCTGTATGTCAGAAGTACTGTAGCTCTGCCCTGTATGTCAGAAGTAAGTACCATAATTTTGCCCTGTGTAAAATATGCAATTTGGATATAATATTTACATTCAAGTTCATAAAATTTCTGATTACTTCTTCATTTATTGGTTTGTGTATATGACAATAGTTGTAAGACTTTTTTTCTTTTGATCAGAAAATATTTTTAAAAACATTTACATGGAGTTGAAAATGTATTTGTTTCCACTTTAGAAATCCATTGCTGCAGAACAAAACTGTGATATTCTGTAAATGTGGAGTGAGAATTGATACAGAGGTAATTTATATTGGAGTCACTGTTGAATTTGATATGCTACTCAGCAAAAATTCCTGACACATTTTATAACTCACACTACTAACTTAACTCTATTAACAGTGAGTTTTGTTTGCCAAAATTAGGCCGGTTTAAATTTTACTGTTCTTCACATCTGGTTTGACCGATCATGGTCATATTTAACCTGCCTTAACTTGCACCTACTTTTGAGATGGCTGACCAGCTGGCTTACCTCATAAAGCTATGTTTGGTTGCTCATCTGAACGGACCTGGCTAACATCAAGCTCACTTTGATTCACCTATATTATGACATTGCGCATGCTTGCGTTATATCTCACCATGCAGTGGAAATATTCCGTCATTTTTGTCATATTTATAACTTTTAAAGCACTTTGCTATTTTACATAATGTTTTTTTTTAAAATGTATAGTTTTAAACTATATGGTATGTTGACAACTGAACTCAGTAAGAAAACTTAAATCCTGGACAAGTCCGTCTGTCAACCATCGGGCTTATGAAGGAGTCACGTGATGTGGCAATTGTGGGGATGGTTTTTACGAGGTTTCATCTCGGTTATCAACTGTAATAAGGCTAGTGTACAGTGTGAAGCAGGGGCTTAGGCAGACACCCGTCCACCCATCCAAGTGGACACCCTGAAGTGAACAATTGCCGTATTTGGACACCCTGTTTAAGGAAATTTTAACATGCAGGAGATAGGAAAACTGTCAAATCGGACACCCAGTTACTTAAAAAGTGAAACAAAATAACCATTTTGGACACCCTACTTTTGATTTCTGGCTAATCCACTGGTGTGAAGTGGACAATTCGTCGTCATATAAGTGAAATACCCTTGAGTACAACGTTAAACCTCAAACAAACAAACCACATAACCATTGTAACGAGTGATCTAGGCTTTTTTGTTTTTTAAATGTTATCTCAAATTTTGTCTTATTTGGGAATATTAGCCTCGTCCTGTACACAAAAATATTTCGTGTTACATGGGAAGTTAGCTTCTGGGTAGTACTGTACTTGATTGTCTGCCAAGCAGCAATAATGCAATGATGTCCTAAATGTTAAATAGGCTTGACTACCATTTTAAAAATAAATCAAATTAATATACAAGGAAAAATATAAATTATAAAGATCATGTTTACAAATGCACAAGTTTAAGTTTTTATCTATTAACGAGAGTTTAATGTGTTTGACAGCAGGACTGCTTGGGCCTGAGTCATGTGAGGGTTCAGTTAGATGAGGGCTTGAGGATCCATGGGGCGAGTGGGTGTGATCAAGACGTGATCTTCTCAGTGGTGGGTGCTGCTGGTATACAGAATCTACTCATCACCTGTCAGGTAAGATCAGGTTGGGTCATGGTGGAAAGTTTCTGTTCTGTGGGGTCAAGGGTTAGAAAGAAGCTTTCAGATTTCCTGGTAATCCTATAACATGATCTGATCTGTTTGGGATGTCTTTGTTTTTTGTCCTATGTTGCCAGTGGTGTCAATGGTGGTTTGCATCACCCATTACCTGGCATGTGTCATTTGAAGGAAATAACCTATAATACAGCATTAAACCCCCATATGGTGCAGGGTGTGTGGCCATGGCTCAGTTTTTACGAGGCTGGCCCTACTGATGTTACTGTAATGTACAGCTCACAAGGTTGAGACAATCTGTAGAACTCCGTATATGGATACCTCTATGTGGCTCTGGCAATCATTGATTTGTTCAAGGTGAAATGGACATTCTGTTATACAGGTAAAATACTCTTTAGCTTGATGTCAGACTACAAACAAACTAACAATCCTGTGCTCCGGGGCAATCTGACATTATGTACAATAGCCCTCTGTAGAGACAGTCAATACTTTTTTTTCTTCAATTGAAATTTTGGTAACATGAAGAGCAATGATGGCATCAAAGAAAATGCATTTTTTAAAACTCTTTTCATATAGATTTTTCTATGTAGGACGTTAATGTCAACACCCATCTCCAGTCTTGAATAGCGGGCTGTTGGAGGGAGTTTCACGATGCCCTTGGTGCTCTCAGAGCTAAAGGGGAACATTAAGCCGATCTGTTAGTGGTGTCTGTATTGCGTCCTGTTGCTGTCATCCTGTATTTGTCCCATTCTGTCCTTGTTTGTTGCCAGTGGTGCCGAGGGTGGTTTCTTTCACCCATTCGGCTGGCTCGCCGTCATATAAGTGAAATACCTTTGAGTACGACATTAAACCCCAATCAAACAAAAAAACCAGTCTTGAATACACAGTGATTGTATTGGTACGAGGTTTGGAGATCTTTATTTCCTTAAAACAATGGACCCTCTTGTTAAGGACAGTTTGTTTGAAGAGTAGTAATGCAGTCTTTACTTAGCATTGGAGGAAAATTAACTTTCCAACATTTTGGAAAAGTTTCACATCTTAGTTCTGCTATTGTCAATTCTTGTTGAATACACTATTGTCATATAAGTGAAAAACCTGTAGGCAAGGCATAAACCCCCAATCAATTAAGTCTATATTAATGAAATATTTTGACATCTGTGTTATTTTGTTTCTTAAAAAACAAGTAAAATTGCTATCATGGCTCTTTTCCCTGTTGATAATTGTAAGTATCTTTATTTCAGGGCTGTGATTTCATGTTTGTGGTTATATAAGGAGAGGGCTCCATGGTGGACCTGACCTTGTGAATTTTGCCTGTTGAGGCACCTGTCTGGAAGAGCAGGAAACAACCCAACAATGAGTTCCACATCCAGGGTGGAGATTGACTTTCATTGGCTTGTTTAGAATCGGGTTTTGATTTCTTCGGAAAGTCAAGGCTGGGGTTATGATGTTGTATACAGTTCTAGCATGGTAAAATGAAATTGTGGCTGTCTTAATGATTCGGTGTTGCCCTGGTGCTCTCAGAGGTGACAGGAAGCCAATCTGTTTTCTGATGTTCAAGGGTTAAAGCTGTATCAAACAATAACCCCGCTGTCAGCAGATGGAGTAACAAGTTGTTGCTTTATGAACTTCAGTTCCAGTGGATCTAATCAAATATTACTCATCACAGAAAAACCAAAAAAAATCAATATTTACCATTTTCAAGAAAAAAAATTGAATATGGAATCAAAAAGGATTTCATATATAGAATAGAAATGGTATGTGTATCTAGCCTATACCCGAAAAAAAATCCCCTGTGAGGAACAACCTTATCTTTGTGTCAAATATATCAAATTTCTGCAGAGGACAAATGAAGAACTAAACACCAGTCAGGTGGTCATATATAGCAACTAATGCTTAGATCACGAATTTGGAAAGTTGTGGAGAACATATCAATTGGGGCCAGCAGCAGCCGTTAAAGATGCTGTGAAGCTGTTCCAACTTGGTTTTTAAGAACACCAATGTATATACTTGCCATGTTAGACAGTTTCAATAATATTCGGTAAATTACTGAAAATTCTGTAATCTTTGTCCAGCAAATGACCACTGTATAAATAATGATGTTGTACAGCCACAAATCAATGCCATTCTTTTTAAAGTTACTAACAAATTTAACTTTTTAAATTAAAAAAATCTTTCCATTTTATTTTGACCCACATTTACACATTTTTTAGCAGCTTGATTTTTGCGTAACAAAGAATAGAGCTCTGCCTTGAGACTTCCTGGCAAGAATGTGATGACACAGGTTTATCCCAAAATTGCAGTTAAAAAGCTGGTACTTTATGCTTGCGGAATGGTCAATTTTTTTTTTTACCTCAACAGGTACAGATGTTTGTCATGCTGTTTGAGTTTAATAAGAGCAATAATACCTTTGTATAAATTTCCAAATAATATGTCTGTGATATTTTGATATTCGTTTCATTGTCATCGCCTTGTAAATATATTTCTTTACTAGAAAATCAGTTTTCCTTCTTTTTCGTTTGATTTTCATGTTTAGAACTGCATAAAACTCCACCAGACTAGTGGGATTTGTGCTGTAACTTGGTAACTATTCAACTTTGGCTCTTGTCAGGGTTGGTTCCCATTCGTATGCACTGAGTGTGGACAGGACTAAAAACAATTCTCGTATGCCATGCTAGGCCATCAGGAATTAATTTACGCCAATATTTGGGACCACGATAACCACAGATCAGCAAATGAAAGAAGTGCAACATAAGATCGCCTTGGTGCATCTTAGAGTCGATTTCTCCACTTAGGAAGAAGAATAGATTATGTTTTAGACTGGGTTTGTTCCATGTTCCCATTTTGTCTGGAGTGATGCAATGCTGCTTTTTCCTTAAGTTAATTTTACAACATTGCTGAACTCTTCACATGTTATGTTTGTGCTGGTGTCACTGCCATCTTAGAGATGAAACAGTCCCCTCAGAGTGGGGTCAAAGATCCAGAAGAGGGTTTGGAGGGAATTTCTTGTAGCCCTGGAGCTTTCAGAGCGAAGTGGCAACTCGAAGCTAACCAGTTTGTGATGTTTTTGTATTACCTACTGTCTTTGTTGTGAGTGAAATAACCTTCAGTATGGCCTTCAACCGTAAACAAACAGAACAAGTTTATCAATGGTGGGTCAATTGGGTGACATGACCGTCAGACATGAGTGACATCAACTTTAGTAAGGGAGTGAGAACTCTTATCAAGTCTAAATTTCCGCAATTCTGATGATTTCTTTGTTCTGCTGCCTTTAATTTACTCCTACAAATAACCCTGTAAATAAGCAATGTGAGAACAATTTTGGGAGTAGATCCACTGACATATGGAATTTGTTGTTTAATGTCATGTTCAAAGGTATTTCACTTACATGACCGATTGTTTACTTCACACTGCTCCTTGCCTTATTACGGTGGGAAACCACCCCGCAATTACCGGAGCTCATATAGCTGAAGGTGGACAGGCGGACTGGATCCTGTGAATGGTAAATTGGATTAGTAACCATTAACCCAAACTTTTAACCCACAATAATCCTAGCACTTATAATCCTAACTCTGACCTTAAAACTATAACCCTTGACCTTAAACCTAACGCGCATGTTACATGATTCTCTTATGTTGTACAAGAAGCCGTAAATTCAAACCTCCGCGACACAGCTGTGAATTGCTTGGACCATTATAGTGTGTTATTTAGGACCAATTATATACTGATGGAACCCAATTATTGGCAAAACGTCTCTGCCAATAAACCTATGTGGATTGCGTCACTCTCACAATAGTTATAGCATTTAGATTGTTTATCTGTTTAGACACTCCTTTTTTACCGACTGCCCCGTAATGATCGGCGAGATGTTATATTCCAATGGTTATACACAGTGCAATCTCGGTTCACAAAGGCCTAGCAACGAAGCCGTCATTGCATTAACAGTTATCATGACATTATTTCCTTTATTGTAAATGTCCTAAAATAATGTGTATTATATCTGTTCTTAATAGAATAGATAATTTGCACATTTCTGACATCCTGCCATGTTCTCATTGCTTTTGGAGGGGCCGTGACTTAGTGGAGGCGTGTGCGCTTACTAAACTGAACCTATGAGAGAGTCACATGTTGTGGCTCCGCAATCGCGGGG
>JARFOD010131044.1:0-13790 GCA_031763545.1 Mopalia muscosa
CAGTGTTATCCTGGGGTCTTGTTTACTATGTTGATTGACAGTGTTATCCTGGGGTCTTGTTTACTATGTTGATTGACAGTGTTATCCTGGGGTCTTGTTTACTATGTTGATTGACAGTGTTATCCTGGGGTCTTGTTTACTATGTTGATTGACTAATCATCGGCTATCAAGCTGCCGGACAAAATGCACTCATGTTGTTGTACACAACGGCTATCAGTCATAACCGTACAGCATGAAATCTGGAGATCCTGAAGGGTTGATTTTAGGACCAATACTTTTCCTCCTGTACAGCAATGATATCATAAATTGTGTAAAAGAGTCTCTCTTTAACATAACCAAACATAAAATAATGTATACTAACCACTTTAACATCTGTAACATTCCTCCAGCAGTGTTTTTTTAAAATCAGGAAATTCTCCCTGCTTCAGGCTTAAAATTTCTTGGCATTATACTTAATGACAAGATTTCTTGACAAACTCATGTCAAAAAAAAGTTTCTAACAAATAAATAAAGATTTCTGTTTAAGAAGATAATGAAACTTCTTCATTTTAATTTCTAGTTTCAGTGCAATCATACAAAACGAATTGTAAAGCATAACACACTAAAACATTGTAAAGATTGACTATATTTAAGATTCAACGGTGGGCTATTCCAAAGACAAGCTTAGTTGAAAAAGAGAATATTTTTACAAAATTCTGTTTTTATTTTAGAAATGGAAAAATCGTTATTCACCTAAGAACAAAGAGTATTGTTTTAGATCTACGCTATAAACAAACCATTAGGGGAGACAATCATGATTAGAAATTATAAACTTTTGAACCCCAATATGGTATGCAGTTCTTTGCTGAGGAGGAAGCCACCAACATTGTTTTAACAGACAAGCTATGTGGTCAAGATTACCAGAACTGTTCACAATTCTCACAGCTTGTTCTGTAATCTAGATAACTTATGGAAATGGTTTTGATCACATATACCACATACCGAACAACAAAAATCAAGAATCTGATGAATATACGATGTATAAAAAGCTTTTCTTGCAGACAGAGGTATTAAATTCCTAATATTTCCAATCAGAAAAGTTTTACATGACAACAATCCACATATATAGTCAGCATGACTACTCTAAAGATATCATTGTTTATATACACCCCTAGGAGATTTCTTTTTAAGTTACCAATATACAAATCAAGATGTCCGTTTGGCAAACAGCGCCATTTTTTGGCGAGTTATTGGTAATGTTACTTTTGTTTGTTTTTTGCATATGATTGTTTTGAGAAACACGCTGACAAATTTATAAGATCTGTTGAAAATTGCACTACAGACATATCAACAGGTGACCATTGACTTTTATGTTTGCCTTTTTTTAATCATTCCACTACCAAACACAAAACCTTGAATGGTGTCTGTTACCATACATTCAATTGTTAAAAGATTTAAAAACGTCCATTTCCAATTAATTGCAACCTGTAATTAACAAGAATAATTAACATGAACAAAAAAATATTTGTCCACTCACCAACCTGTTGTTTCCTTGTAATGAAATTAAGAAAATAACTCATGCTCAAAACAAGATTGATATTTGCCTATGTCATTGTTGTTTTTTTAAAATTTTGTATATTTTATTTTTTATTGATAAAAACTATACACAGTACTCATAACTTAGGATTTTACAATAACAGGGGACGGGTTCTCTCAAATACAAGTGGATTTTACTGCAAATATTGAATTTTTTTATCAATACATTAGCTCAGATGAAGGATTTTTCATGTGGAAACTGGGATAGAGTTTTATTATCTAAAATTTTAATATTTTTTATCACTTTTGATTCTGTTTTATCATCCGCCTATTTTTTTGTTGGTAGCAAAGTAGTGATATCACCTTTTTTAACATGGACAGCTTCTCAGCACTAGGCTAGGGTAATGGCAATATGAAAAATAAGCCGTCAGCTGATAATCTCAGCTAATGTACATATGAATGTCTTATTAAACCATGTTGTTAGTAGGGTGATGTGAATGCTGTCACACACTTACCTTTTTTTTTTGTACATCTGTTTCAAACCTTTGTTTTCTGTGAACATTTGTTCCATAGTAACATTATCTATTTAAATTATACTATCATAACTTCAGTCCTTTTAAAAGAACACTGTATTTCATATTTCTATATAGTTAGACTCTGATGATTAACCAGGAAAATTGTTTACAAAGGTGCTTTATAACTTTTAACATTATTTACGAGACGAATAGAGTTGGTTCATGCTCATACCAGTACATGAGTACCTGCAACATGCTGGAACACAGGCAGAACTTGTTAAAGTGTTAACAAAAAACATGGTATAATCATATTAAACTATCTTGGGAATGAAGTCTGCAACTGACAACTTACATGCCCAGGACAGAAGATAAAAGCAACTAGGGTGTGGCAAACCCTTACCAGGTCTACTATACACAGTACTCAATAGACTGGCCACAAGGGTCTAGAGAGCATTGATATCGTTTCTATTACCTTATATTTAATATGTGGAAACGACTTTGAAATACAACAACAGGTATGTCATTTAAAGCCCTGCACCGACTGCCTTTTATACATAATAGAAGATCTGTTATTGAATAGCTGAGAACTAAACTTGAGAATTAAGTAGCTTCTCATAGCATGAACTGTCCACAATAGCACATTCTATTTATCTGCATACACTGACTTCCCATGAAAGAAACTTTTTTGGTTCTGACCTGTGAAATTTGTAGTTTGGTTGAATTAATAGGACTTGAAAAGATTCTTTGAATGTTCAATGTAGCTATGAGTCTCTAAGAGGGCTTGATTTATTCTAGGGGAAATCTGGTGACATATTTTTTTTTACCTGTCCAAATAGGTAACGCTTGGATGTGGAGAAGAGGAAAAACTTTACCATGCCCATATTCAAGAGATTGGCAGTCAAGATAAAGGACCTGTAGTTGTCTTTATAGAGGAACTTGGAAAAAAGTAAGATATTTTCTGGTGTTTGATATTTTCTGGTGTTTGAGGCTATGTGCAGTATATTTTTGCCTATAAAGTGTAGTATGTTTTCAGCTGTAAAGGAACAGTGTTTTGTTTACATACTAGGATTACATTGTAAAGGATGACATCCGTGGAAATAATCTGTCACCTCTTGTTTAGTAGTCCACATTCTGTGACACTGGGATAAAGGTTAGTCACCTCCAGCTATGAGGATATATGAATGGACAGTCAGCTAGTTATGAAATTCCCATTCAGTATTGCTCTCTTGGGATGTGTCGTTGTTTGGAAGTAATTATATACGTATTTATAAATATATGTGTTTGGAAGGGTCATTGGTGTACCATGAGCAGTGCATGCAATAAGTAATACTGTATTGATGAGATGGCAATGATTTCATTTGCCATGTTTACAGATAAAAACATTTTAAATTTTTACAGGATATTTCCACAAGAATCGCCTGTATATAGTATGTATTAAATATCATGTTACATTGTTATATTTTTAAACACTTGACTGGACATGGTTTTGCACAATTATGAGCTTACGTGTATGAGTTCAGTACTTGTAAGTGTTGTGTTTTTATGGCATACTCAGAACATATGCCCCTTTGCAAAGGGCAGTGTCATTTAAATATATTTATTCACATCAATGGAGGAACATTAATTTTACAAAAAGTATATTACACTTTACATTATGGTTGTCATCTCTTGTGTTACTGTTCATATAAGTGAGATACCTTTATAAATCTGAGGTAAAGACTCTACCGCTAGTCAGGAGAAGAAGCAACTTTTATCTTTTTGTGGATTTTGCAGGTATATCCAAAGGATTAATATTTTAACATCATATATATTTAAAAAGAGGAAGATTCAAGATTCAAAATATAAAGTCATATTATGATTCATTTTATTTTATAATGGCATTAATAAAGAAAAAAGTCAAATAATTTGTTTAAATGGACGTTTGTAACTCCTATTTTTCTCAGATGGTTTGAGATTTCTTTTCCAAAACTTGCATGTCTTTGAAGACAAGTATTTAAACTAAAATGCTATCATAAGGTTTTTCTAAATTCAAGTTAGATTTTAAACAATTGATAAAAATATATGTAAAAAATAAAAATCTGCCCTTAAAAAAATATTTGCTAAATATCAAAATGAAAAGCAATATCAAAAAACTGCATGAGTGTTTTTTATATAATGGCTTCAAGATTATCTGTGCCAAATTTCAAAGACTTAGTGCGAAGAGTTTACGAGAAATAAACGATTTAAATAATAAAAATCAAGAAAAATGAAAATTATTGAACTCTGGATTGTTTTAAGATAGTCCAATAAATTTAATAAACATCACGTCTTTTTATAATTGAATGAAAAGGCGAAATAGAGTTTTATCTATTGCATGAATTTTTTGAATACATAATTTTAAAACCATGTCTTTAAATGGCAGTTTTAAATCCCAAATTTGAGTGATGTCGGCATCACAGATTTCGTTCACACATTTCTAAATGGCTATCAGTAGGAGTCATACTGGGCGTGAGTAGTCCGTATAAATGTGTGTTCTACCACCCACAAACATTTTTTTACGAGGTTTCCTCTCAGTTTTCCACCGTAATAAGGCTGTGTACAGTGTGAAGTGGACAATCTGTTGTCATATAAGTGAAATACCCTTGAGTACGCCATTAAACACCAATCAAACAAACAAACAAACCTCTACCCTGGCAATTTTTTTGCTTGATCCCAAATGACGGATCCCAAAACTTTTGACTTAGATCAGCTCCTGTTACATGATGATGTACCATGTATGTTTGTCAGCAAAAAACTATAAATGTACATGTATTGATAAGAGTCTCTGTGGTGTAGATCTAAATATATCTCACCGTCCTCATTTTGTTTTTGTCAGGTGTATATCTTGATGACAATATCAATACATTATAAGCTTCCCTAAAAAGATGTTCACTGGGCAAGGGGCTGGAGAGGGCTTCCTGTTGCTCAGGTGTTCTTTGAGTTAAGGGGCAACATGAAGCTGATCTTTGACAGTGTGCGATAATTATTTTGTCCTATGACATATAAAGTGTAATTTTTTTTAAAAACTTTTTCTTAAGTACAGCCCAAAACAGCAATCAAACTATTTTCACTGATGACATAAATAAATCATAATAGATCCCTTGAAATTAGAGTAAATTGCTCTTACATGTAAGCTTGTATATTACATAACCAGGGTTTCGGAATTATGAGTGCATTAGTACACCCAGGTTTCACCTAGTGCATCCATCATTGAAAGATTATACAGAAATTTATTGGATGCCATTAGAATTATCAAAGTTATGATTGATTTGTCTGAAGTTTTAACAGGAAGACACATGTAGTTTATCACAAGGCAAACATTACTGTTCAATTGTGTTTTATTGTTTTGTTAATCAATCACCAGTATATAGGCTCATTCATTATATGACGATAAATGTTATAGGCGATAAAAGCTGAACATACTCATTTACTTTTCAAATTCATAACACGGCTTCCTGAATCCCAATGTCTTATCTGTGTGATGTGATGTAAAATAGCCATTTTTTCTTATTCATCCTACGGCTACACTTATGTAGAGAGAAATCTCTCATTCTTTCAAAAGTTACAGTATGACATTTGCAAAAGAGAGAGAAAAAAGGAAATATAATCTGATAATTGTACAGTTTCGAATAAACAGACTATTGTATACATAAAGAAACATGCGTAATTTAAAACAGAATAATTCACTTAAGCAAAGAAGCGGTTGATTTTAAGATTTCACACGTCATGTGATACCTGTATTTTATAACATTTGCCTGGACTTTGGTGAGAAAAGAATGCTAACTCAATGGCCATAGGGTATTTAAGCATGGACTTCAGACAAACAACAAAACAAGGCTGATATATTATACTAACAACTACATGTAACATATATACATGAACATCATGTAATGATGTACATCAGCAGGTGGTTAGCAACTTGGCAGGAAGTTTTCTGTTGCCCTGTTGCTATCAGAGCTAAGAGGGCGGTGGTTGTTAGGAGTTTCCTGTTGCCCTGGTGCTATCAGAGCTAAGAGGGCGGGTGGCTGGAGGGATTTTCCTGTTGCCCTGGTGCTATCAGAGCTAAGAGTGGTGGTGGTTGGAGGGAGTTTCCTGTTGCCCTGGTGCTATTAGAGCTAAGAGGTTGGAGGGAGCTCCTGTTGCCCTGGTGCTATCAGAGCAAAGAGGGCGGGTGGTTGGAGGGAGTTTCCTGTTGCCCTGGTGCTATCAGAGCTAAGAGGCAACAGGGAACATATGTGTTTATGATGTATTTGCATTACATCCTGTGTCTTGTCTCTGTTTGTTGCCTGTGTTGTGGGGGGTGGTTTCCTTGACACCCATTGGACTTGGACACTGTACGATGAGTTAAATAACCTTATTGAGTATGATACCTGTGCTGCTGGCGAGAACGGTCAGGGCGGGGTTTCCCCATGGTTTAACAGAACAATTTAATTTAGGAGGACATATTTATAGGTTTCCCAAATTGTTTGCAGTCTAAGTCTTTGTCTAAATTTTCATTTTGAGACTGATTTTGACAAATTTCGTCATTCGATAATCAAGGAAGATTGTGTTTTTTGGAGCAATTATGCTTTATTTTATGTATTTAAAAAATCAGCAAACCAGATTACCTTAATACCCTAATGAAAGTATCATTTTCATGTACATGGTGTATGCTTTTGATCATGATAAATGCTGGTTGACATTTGAGAACAAGAAATGTAACATATATATATATTGGCCTCTGGCTCAATAATTTCATGGTTCACAGGGATATAACTTTCACTTTAACTCTCAATTAAGAAACAATGACACTAATACTGGGCATAAAAATACTCATTACTATGATAATAGGCAAACATAATTGGATACGAGTAAATCAAGACAAATGTGTTCTTATACATATTATAGGTCTCGGAGGGGTTGCTAGAAGCCAAGGTGGCCGATTTTGATTGATTGGTGTTTAACAACAGAGCTAGAGAGGAACAGGAAGCCGATCCATTTGTGGTGTCTGTATTGCGTCATGTACTTGTCCTGTCTTGTCTTAGTTTGTTGCCAGTGGTGTCGAGGGTGGTGTGCATCACCCATTGGGCTGGCATATAGGCAAAATACCTTTGAGATTGACATAAAACCCAAATAAAAAAATAAAAAATCTTCTACATGCAACTCAGATGTATTTATAAGATGTCTACCTACACAGCTATCCATGCGCATTAGAGATTTATTCTATTTAATTTGTTTTCAGATGACTGGTTAGCAAGCCTGGCTGTTCAGGTAAAATCAGTGAAAATAAGAAGCTGTGTGTGGAAAAACCCTCTTTTATAAAGTGTGGGATTGTTTCATGGTTCCTGACACACTGTACAGGATAGCTCTCTCTCCTGTTGTCCATATGCACTGACAAGAATTCTCACCATTTTGGAGCAAAATTTCCTGTTGTTATATCCATGTACTGTTTAAATGCATTTCAACTTAATGTAGTTTTATGAGGGTAAAGATCAAAATTGAAGACATGCCTTTGACGAATAGATGACACAAAGCAAATCAGACTTGAACATTTTACAACTGTGATTTGAGAGTTGTTTATTTTATGAGCAACTTCCAGAATTAAATTGAGCATTGCTTGGGTACATCTCTTGATTTGACATTCTGTAGTTATTGAAACGTTTGATATTGCCTATATGTCAACTCAACATCGTGGGATCCTCTATATTTATCCTAATCGCTATTATCCAGTCCCGATGGCTCGCACTGCTGCCAAACGCCAAATCAGCAGTGCAGAAGTTGCAGCCCAACAACAGCGGAACAAACAGGATGAGCGTGCACGTCGAGAAGCATTCAGGCGTGAACGTCAGATAGCTTCCTATTTAGCTGAAGATGACAACTTCCATTCCTTCGCAAAACAGTTAGCAAAACATGGCTTACAGCTCAGAGACATTCCTGGAGATGGGTACGTTTTTTAGTTTATTTTATGCTATCAAAAAATATTGAAGTACACAGCATTATGATAACATACATAACACATACAGATGATACATGTACATGTATAGGTTTATTACATGCACATTTGAACTGTCAAATATAATGAAACAAAAAGTTAAATACAGGTACTGTAGGTTTTATTATCACGGTCAAATACATACATGTATTACGGACATGAAAAGCCATTTATGTACTGGGCCAGTGTGTCTTCTTAATGACTGTTATGTAGGGATGATTTCTCTTTTCCTTTGGTATGTTTAGACTAGTGCCCAAAGTTGATGCCATCCAGGGCTTCACCCAAGCCATTTTTGTGGACTTGACAGAAGTCAATTTCAAATAAATTTTGTCCTTCCAATATTGAAATTGTTCAAACTCATATACTGACAGAACATATGCTTGTCCGAGTCTGAGGAGAAGGCATGGGTACTGAATATTTCCTGACAGGTTAACAAGTCAGAATACACAGTGTACAGGACGTAACTCTTCTTCGACATATTGAACATCAACTCCTCAATTGTAGTCGATTGCTCTAATTGTATTTTTCCCTTCCCCAGGAACTGTTTGTTCCGGGCTTTGGGTGACCAGTTAGAAGGCCATGGTAGAACTCATTTCAAGCACAGACTGGACGTAGCAAACTTCATGTATCAACACCGTAAAGACTTTGAGCCCTTTGTTGAAGATAACATCTCATTTGAAAATTACGGTAATACAGTGACATGGAATATAAGTCTTCTTTTATTTCAGTAAGCCCCGGGAGGGAGCGGGTGGGCCATGGCCCTGCAGAATACTCCCTCGGCTTCCTTGGTCGATCATAAGAGGCGAGAAAGAGGTTGCTTTCTGTTGCCCTGGTGTTCTCAGAGCTAAAGGGTAACAGGAAGCAGATTTGTTTGTGATGTTCTGTATTTTTGTCCGTCGTCATATATTATAAGTGAAATACCCTTGAGTACGACAGTAAACACCAATCAAACAAACAAACAATTTAGCTTGGCTTTAGCCAGAACTGGAGGAAATAGGAATATTGTATTAAGAATATCACTTTTCATTTGATGGTCTTTTTTCTGCATGTTGAAGTACTGCACATTAACATATAAAGTGACATCCTCATGACCATGGTGTTAAACACCAATCAACTGCTACCTTTTGGTTTTAACATTACATCATTTACATGTAATTTATTTCCTTTAAATTTATGCTTTTGTCAGAGATACTGAAAAGTTAAGACTTCTACCCTATCACTTTCCTTGTTATTGGTTTGTTTAATTTGCACAAAGCTCATGTCAGTGGTCAAAAAACATGGAGCTTTCAACTTGGAACTATAAGTTACCGTTTTTTAACGTGTTTTCAACCTCTCTCATTTAATAACGTATTTTAATTGTTTTCCTTTCAGTTGGAAATTTGAAGAAACTAGGCACATATGCTGGGAATGATGCGATTGTGGCATTTGCTCGTCTGAATAGTGTTAACATTATAATACATCAGCTATCTGCTCCATTCCTCGAGGTAGGTAGTATGTGCTAATGGGGGATCCACGTAGCCATTTTACTTGTAAAACGGAATTACCATGGCGACCAGTATTGAAAGCAGTGTTGCCTACATTAGCTAGAATAGCTAACCCCTGCACATCGTCATTCCACTAAAAAAGGCATTCTGTCATCTTAACATTATGGTTACCAGTTTGGGCAGAAGGTGGGAGGGAGTTTCTTGTTGTCCTTGTACTTTGGAGCTAAAGTTACATGAGTTGCATAAAGCCAATCTGTTTTTGATGTCCTCAAATTGCATCCACTGTTTTTGCCAGTGTTGTTGGAGATAATTTCTTCACCCCTTGGCACACTGACTATGAGTGAAGTAATCTTAGATACAACATAAAACCTGTAACAACGGAATATCTCTTCACATTTTCTGGCTCACCAGTCTTACAAAGTATGTGTAGCTTATATTAGACATGGGCTCGCTGCCGCGGCTTAGTGGTAGCGAGTGCGCTTCCTAAACTGAACCTGCTTCAGTTTACTGTTCACCAGATCGAGTCGACCATCAGGTTTATGGGCAAGTCACATGTTGTGGCTCCGGCAATTGCGAGGATGGTTTTTATGAGGTTTCGTCCTGGTTTTCCACTGTAATAAGGCTGTTTACAGTGTGAAGTAGACAATCTGTTGTCATATAAGTGAAATACCCTTGAGTCAAGCGCTTAGCCAGACACCCGTCCACCCATCCACAATGGACACCCTGAAGTGAAGAATTGCCTCATTTGGACACCCTGTTTTAAGAAACTTTAACATGCAGGAAATAGGAAAACTGTCAAAATTGGACACCCAGTTATATGAAAAGTGCAGCAAAATCACCTTTTTGAACACCTACTTCTGATTTCTGGCTAAGCCCCTGCCTTGAGTACAACGTTAAACACAAGCAAACATATATTGGACGTAATTACCACAACCACACAATATTTCAGTACTGGATTTCATGGTAATTATGCTTGTGATACATGTAAGCTACATTTGTTTGGTAAATCAGGAAAAGCAGTGAAAGTGGTATTCCCATGTGCACAACATTTAACACTCATGCACACTTATGAATAAATCAATCCTTCATGTGTCTTCTCTTATATACATGTATTTGTACCTATAGAAAAAGGACCCTGTCACTTACAATGTACATTTACCACAACAGAGTAAATACATGTACTTTCAAGTTTCGTTTTTGTTGAATTTCAGATCCATGGTTGCCCCAACCCCAATGTCCGTCAGTTACACATAGCATATCATAATGGAGATCACTACTCTAGCGTACGGAGGCTTAATGACGGAACTGAATCCCCTGCTAATATTAGACTTATGGTAAGTATATGTATAGTAGTGGTAAGGTCATGTATAGACATAATATTTTACTAAGTACTGGAAGAACAGAGCAAAACACTTCACCTTTTATGGTTGTGTTAGAGTGACAATAACAGCTGGATATACCACATTCCTGTAAGTGAAATACCCTTGGGCATTGTGCTTAACACAAATCAATCCACCATGATATAGTGTAATCGGCAGGTTATCCTCTTGTAAACGTGGCCATGGTTTAGTGATAAGTGTGTCTAGGTACAACTCCTGTACCATCCATGGGTTCAAGTCCTCAATGAGTTACACGATGTTGCTTTTCCGATAGCACTGGTGTTTTTATGGGGCTATTGCATAGCCTTATTCTGTAGTTGTAAAACATTGAGACACTTTTAGCTAAATCTGCGGGGACTAGCTCTTAAAAAAAACATTACTGAAAGCCTATTAATTGTTGGGTTTTTGTAGCTGCATTGTATACCTATAAGTCAGAACGAGAGTATGGTATCTAAGCGGTCAGATGTCTAAATTAAGGTTGATTTTAATAGTGTTTGAGATGCCAAAATTTAATACGCATATTGAGCTGTGAGAGGGTTTTTTTTATCATTTGCCGAGTTTGCTAACCTATTTCCCCTGTTCAAGCCAACCCAGTGATGGTTTTTTTATCATTTGCCGAGTTTGCTAACCTATTTCCCCTGTTCAAGCCAACCCAGTGATGGTGTTAAAGACACCCTCCTCGAGAGCCTCAGCACTGTGACTGGCTAATTTTCCACTGAAACCAGATGTTCAATTTTTGGAAATCCCCCTTTCCAACAGCCTCGTTTTTGATTTACCTGTGAAACTATGTCCTTCTTTTGATGACATAACTGTCGTACTATCAAGTGAACAGCAAAATAATTTGTACATGTATATCGATGAAAGAGGGTATGATAGCGAGTTGGACAATTCTGTTTGAGAGCGTTCTTTTTACTTGGATAGTTCAGACAGCGAAATTGATAGTGGCGAGCGCTACCAAAACGCCTGAAAGTCTACTGAAAACGCTTGCTATTTAAAATCGTATTTAACATACAAAAACCAATTTGGTTCTGTGAATAGCGTACATTTGATTGTGATCGGCAGTTATGGGTGTTAGTGAAGGAGCCCTATGAAGAGAGAATTTAGTACAAAAAAAATTCAGCTGTTAATTGAAACAATGGGCCTCACTCAGCATTATGCATTTTTGCACATGGTCTGTTATAATTGGTTGATTTTAAAGAACACTTTATTGTTATCAACTAGCAATGTTACGATTCGTTAACCAAACAATCTCCCAATCTTACATCAGTTTAGTGGTTTGACACATAGGCAATAGGCCCATATCAAAGCCTTAAGGCACTAATTTTACATTGTCTCCTCTTGGTTTTTTCACCGTATTTAAGAAAGGATCAGTGTGAAATAGATAAGCTATTGTCATGTAAGTTTTATTCCCTTGGGTTTGATGATGAATCCCCATCAGATAAATTTTATACTTGAAATAATTATACAAAGTAAAACAGTATACCAGTTATTGGCCCCAGAACATGTGCAGCTGACTGAGCTACATAGTCTGCTGATTGTATAACCTGAATGAATAAACACAAAAGGATGTGCCTGCCTCCACAGTGTACATGTATTATACCCATGCATGGACCACATCAAGAAAATATGCATGTGTATGTCAATATGAAAACTAGATGGTATAAAGATATGAAATGAGTCTTACCTTTTGAGGTTAAAAACAGTATCAAGGTAGATGTAGTTTGAAACTGTAATAAGGATTTGACAACAATCTCTAACTTGTTATTAATGTGTCATCTGTCAATGTTTTTCTCAGACTGTTGCACACAAGCATATATTTTATAAAATAACACTGAAATCTTCATTTAGCTATTGTTGACTCATGGATAAATAAAATTTTGTCACAACTGTTCAAAGTAATTTGCAACACATACACACAGTATAGTGTATGTGTACATTAATTTGTAACAGTTACATTGTAAAAGTGTTCCTTTATACTCAACAAGTAAGCCATAGTTCTAACATGTTTAGTACATATCAATAATAAACGACTGATTTGGGGTGTGCTTGTGGTGTTGTTAATTGTCTGCAGTCTGTCTTGAATTGATCTACAGTCTTCAGTGACAACACCATTGTAATGATTGCTATTTATAATAAATTGTTCCAGACATTCTTTGTGAAGATTGCAAGGAAATTCTCTGAGTTGTTAAGATGTGAAACTGATATGCAGTCTATTTTCCTGTTTTATGACAGATCACAAAATATTCTTATAGACTTAAGGAAAACAAAAAATACTATCTATATGAAATCTAATCCTGTACTCACTCATTAAGCCGAACAAATACAATTTAAATAGGACTAAATACTTGTTTCATTGTTAAAGCTACCCTTTTTTACCTTCAACTTATCAACTATTTATCCAGCCAAACTGAGATTTCAAACCTGAGATCAGGAGGGGAGCATTGGCAGGGAGGTTCCTGTTGTCCTAGTGATCTGAGATCAGGAGAGGAGCATTGGCAGGGAGGTTCCTGTTGTCCTAGTTATCTGAGAGCAGGAGGGGAGCATTGGCAGGGAGGTTCCTGTTGTCCTAGTGATCTGAGATCAGGAGGGGAGCATTGGCAGGGAGGTTCCTGTTGTCCTAGTGATCTGAGATCAGGAGGGGAGCTTTGGCAGGGAGGTTCCTGATGTCCTAGTGATCTTAAGACTAAGGGGCAACATGAAGCAATCTGTGGTGTTTGATGTTTTTGTATTACCCCCCATACACTTAGGACAGTACATGCGATGGAAAAATGTCTAGGGACGGATCAGTCAAACGACACTAAAATGTGTTGAGTGTTGTGTTGAATGGATACACATGATGATGTAATTGTCTTGAAATTTATTGGGTTTTTTTGCGGGGGGGGGGGGGGGGGGGGGGGTTAAAAAAAAA
>JARFOD010131055.1:0-13789 GCA_031763545.1 Mopalia muscosa
CCCCCCCCCCCCCCCCCCAGCCCAGGTCGGGATGATGGTCGGAAAGTCAGCAGAAGGTGGTCTTTAATTATAAGCATAAACACATCGTCTTCTCGCTAATGGGTGTTTTTAATTAATATTAAACAGTTTGCAATACTTTGAGCAAAGGCTATAGAATGTGCTAAATATATCGGCAGGTTGGACTATGGAAACTGGAACTGCAAGATCTAGATAGAGCTTTCTATCGATTTCATTGATTGTCAGTCGAAAACAGTCCGTTTCCTAGCAGGATGTTCTCTTTTACAGCCGGGTGTATCTAATACAGGGAAATGTTACAGCCAACGTTTGTTGGCATATAGAGGATTGTGCTTTTCGATAATAGCCTTTTACCGTTAACTAATTACAGGTAAGTCTCAACAAATAGTGGTTTTGATGGAAAAAAATTGAAACTAAACAATGGGAAAGAGAGATTCGGAGAAGCTACGGGTATTGACTGGGTTCTTTATTGGACACAAATCATCAAGAACACAGTGTGACAAATTCTGGCCGCCGCGCTGTTTTATGAAATGTGGCACGTATTGCGTATACCAATCACAGAATGCAAACATTTTGACATACTTTGTCTTATTTTACACAAATTTAGAATGAAGACATGATAGATTCCTAAAAAGTAGTAACACTTGCACAGGGATGTCGATAAATAAAAACCGACAGTTTATCTCATGTTCTGGAGAATCTCCCAGAGACACGTTTCTAAAAATGTCTTAATCTTGAATTGTAATTGGTAACCTACAGACATCTCGAGATAACTTTATAACCGTACCTTATGAATTTCTCAAGTCTCCGACACGCAAGCGCGTGCCGGCTTAGTGCCAAGGTCGCGTCTCTTATTTTGGAGATGCATAGACCTACATGTGACCTTGACACCAAGGCGATCACTTGCGTAAGGGCGATTTGAAAAAAAGTGTTAAGCTAGGCTTCAGTGAGGTGTGTGACTGAGCACTACCAGTACGTGAATGTCTGTTCGCTTACTACTGAAAATCAAGGAGAGCAGCCAAACCACGAAAACTCCTAAAGGTACTAGTACACGACGGCTCCACCACGGTGAAGAATCGATCATAGACCAGTCGAAAAGTAGCCATAATATATACGAAACAACGTGTACAGTACCGACCGAAAATCACTTTCAAACAAAACACTCCTACTTTTTATGTAGACCTACCCGGTATGACTTGTTGCAAATAATTCAAATTTCGTCCATGGTGGTTTTATTTTTCAAATGTATGTTATTTCTCGAAACCCCGAGGTTTACTGGCGGACCCACCAGAAAATCATATGAATACTGCGTCGGTAATATATTGGGGCTGGATTCACCAGAAAAAAAACCTGTCAATACCACGTGGTTAATTTGTCGTGAATGGAACCACAATAAAACTATGTGTCACAGTGAATACCAAGTGACAAATTTTCCGTGAAGGACTCAACGAAAGAAAGGGAATTGTTGTAATTTCCACTTTCTAATTTTTAACGTCAAAGTGATAAGTCATAGGATAACATGAGTTTTCACCAGTATACACTATCGTTCATTTACCTTGTCTGTACCGCGTAACGGTCATGCATATAATTAATTCAACGCATCAACACTTTTCTAAAACCGCTGACTCAAGACACCCATTGTCGATGGTATAAGACTTGCATCCTATTTCTTAATGCTACGTTCCCATTATCACGATTGGCGACACGATTGAAATCGTTGTAATCGTGGTGATCCTATCAGATCTTGTGGACAGTCGTCACAATCGTGTTCATCGTGGTGACCCTTTCAGATCTTTGGGTAAGTCGTGGCAATCACGTTTATCGTAGAAATGTTTTGAACCGTCGAAAACTTTCACAAGATTAACACGATTGACCACAAGATCTGATATGGTCACCACGATTACTCCACGACTTCAATCGTGCCGCCAATCGTGATAGTGATGGTTGGTGGTTAATGTTTAACCTACTTATCCCACTTATTGGTACCGTTCAAGGGTTCAAACCTGACTGTCGCATTCAGGTAAATGAGTGAGTCATATGAGACGTCTTTGACAATCGCTTGGATAAAAAAGGGAGAGAGACTTGATAATGTAGCCTAAGTTATCTTTCGATGATTGGGTTAGCAGCTGTTGTTTTCTATACCATATGGGGTGGTAAGACACTCTTTCTCGACAGAGATACATGGAAAACACGCTCAACATTTTTGAGAGGAAAATTCGTGATTTGAATATCGATCGACTCCGTGGATTACCAGTGGCCGCATCCGGCTTCCATAGTGAAGGTTGGAAATTGATACGCCTCTATGGCCGGCCTCTCAAAACATATATCCTATTTTTCTCTGATTTTTTTTTTTTTTTTTTTTGATAGAAAAATCACAGTAATCAAACTTCTTCTTCCTTTTCTGACGTTTAGTTTTATTTGAGGTTTCTCGCCAGAGTTGACACTTATAAGTTATCTCCCTTTGCAATAATAAGATTGAAAACCGTCCAAAAAAAAATATTGCAAGTAGGTAAAATGCTAATAAATGGTTACAGCGTATCTAGAAAAAATCAGAGAAAAATCAGAAACAGTTTTTTTTTACGCTTATCGATTTCCAACTTTCACCGTGGGATTAGATCGGCAGGACGTAAGGGCCTATAAGCCATAAGGGCCTATACATTGTGCTAACATAGCCTAAAACCTAGAGATATGTAAATATCTTATTTGTAAGGCTATATGAACGTGTAATCCACGACTGTTAACTAGTGCGGAATAATCTCTGGTTGAGGGGGTCTTCTTGTGTTAAAGACGGTATTTAATTACACACCTGGAGCGAAGGGGTCGTGCAGAGATGGCTACCAAGTTACAACTCAATCAAACAAAAATAATTATTTGACCCCATGGCTGAACATAGAAAAGGAACGACAACTCTAGGAAAAGAGTACAGTTTGTATTCACTGCGCGCAGTCTGCAGTGCTAACATTTCATTGGTCGTAGCTGTGGAAAAGAGAAATATTTACATCATGGCCGACAGCGACCTGACAGATCGTGTGAGAGAAAATGTATGAAATATTTTTATTTGTAGCGACAATGTCTGTTATAAACTGGTGTCAAGAAATGGATACCGACTAACACAAATGTGTACTAAATCTGGAGCAATCACGTTAAAAAATAAATAATCTATCTGTCTGACTAAAGTCAATAGCATAGAGCGTAAAATTACCGAGTTATCAGAAAGAGCTGTTGTTCAATACACACCAATACATGCGTGTTGTTGTTACGGTGACTATTTGCCAGGGCCAAGCTATTCCAAGCACTGTTTAGTTTAATACTGGACTAGATATAGTGACTAAATGTCAACTGTCTATATAATATGATTTGTGAATTAATCTATTAGCCAATGCTGCCTTTAGGATCTAATATACGTTTTAACCTACAGAGCACAAGCGAATTTAGATCCAGGTACAAATGTACCGTCATCATATAGCGTGGGCCTACCGGTATGCTATACTGAAGGTACAGCTTCATCAAAAACTGTTTTGTAGATTGGGTTTTTTTTAATGTCAAAGCTACAAAATGTTACCATAAGGTTAATACATCTTCATGTCTATCATTATGGTCTTATTTATTAGTCTACCATAGATGTGTAACAATAAGGTATTATGTACATGTTTGGTTGAGATTCTCTTCCATAGAATCCCGTTTCTTTATAAATATTTATATAATTAAATATAAATAATAGTAAATTTTCCAGGTTGTAGACAGTCCTATTTCTGCACATAATTGAGGGGTGAGTTGAGATGAACAATGGAGGTTGATCCTGATGAATGTTTGCCTCCTGGGCTTGAGTCTATTCACTGGGATAAAGACACACTACAGGCTATTGATGGCAAGTTTTCTTTCTTTTAAAGCAGCTGTGGCTTAGTGCCAGTTAGTGGCTATCGAGTACCCTTACTAGGCCTATTTCTATGTGGGGTTCATGGGACCGAGTCACTCTGTCGATCATCAGGTATATGAGGGAGTCAAATTTTGTGGTTCTGGCAATTGTGGTAATTGTTTTTACCTGGTATCGTTATGGTTTTTCACCATAAAAAGTGCGGCCCTCATATTAGTGAAATACCCTTAAACAAGGTTTAAAACAACAATCAATCAATCATTCAATTCACCGTTGTATTGCAAGGAACAGTGTGAAGTTGAAAATCCGATGTCATATAGGTAAAATTCCCTTGAGTATGACGTTAAACCCAAATCAAATAAATAAACAATCTTTGTATTATAGGCATTAGCATGTGCTCGTACTGGGCCAACTTCGATGTACCATTCACTGGATTGAGTCCACAGGATCAAGTGACTCGATCGACCATCAGGTGCTTGAGTCAGTCACATGATGTGGATCTGGAAATTGCAGGGGTGGTTTTTACAAGGTTTACTTTCAGTTGTCCACCATATTTAGGAAAAAAAACCATGTGAAGTGAACAATCCATTGTCATATGAGTGAATAACATTTGAGTATAATGTTAAACTCCTGACCAATCAAAGAAACAAATCTTTCCGATATATGACAATATGCATCCCAGACAGGTGCTACGAAAATCTGCTCAACTAAAGAAAGCTGAATTTGATATTTGTTTTAAGAGAAATTGAAAATGTATGTTGAAAAATAATATTCAAAATGCTCTAAGGGGTTTCATGTGCTTAAAAAAGAAAACAGGGCAATCCAGTGTTCTTTTGCTGCTGGAGTTCAGCTCCATAGGTACCGTACAGTGTTAAACAATAATCAATCCATTCAGAAAACAAACACCACAAAACCGTTCTCATAACAGACTAATGGTTAGATTGAAAATCCAGAGTTATCAGGCCTTGATTCATTGCATATCATCCTACTAATACTCCTTTCATGTAACACTCACAGGTGTTAGAGCACCTGTCGACTTCAGGTATATGTGGTTCCAAGAGTCACACCAGCTGATTCCGGAAATCACTATGGCGGTTTTTAAGAGGTGTCTGCCTGGTTTTCTTCTATTTAAGTATGGCCCGCAGCCTTGGCTCGGCTACAGCGAGTGCACTTCCTCACCTGAACAGGCTGCGATTTACCGTTCACGGGTTCGAATCAGCCTTTCGACCATCAGGTATATGAGTGAGTCACATGTTGTGGCTCCGGGCCTCCAGCAATCGCAGGGGTGGTTTCTACAAGGTTTCCTGCCAGTTTTCCACCTTAATAAGGCTGTGTACAGTGTGAAGTAGACAATCCATCGTCAGATAACTGAAATACCTTGAGTACGACGTTAAACACCAATCAAACAAACAAACAAACAATCTATTTAAGTATGGGAAAGTTCACTATATGTTTTCCTACAGGGGAAAAACCCCTAAGTATAATTTTGAACCCTAGCCAGTCAAAGAAATAAAATAATTGTAGCAGTATGATCTAGTCAGAAAGAAGAACCAATAAGATCCTCTTATTGGGGGAAATATAAATACAAGTAGCATTGATTGGCTGGGATGTTTCCTGACTAAGCTTGCCAACTCACATGTGATAAGATGACATATACATGTAGCATATATGTAAAATCCAAGACATGTTAATAATTTTTGTGTTAATCATTGATGTAAAATTACTGTTAGTCTGACAATGTAGTTAAAAATTGATAAGAAACATCAGTGTTCCAGCATGTACAGTGAACAGTACTTCTTGTCAGCTCTAAGCAAATACTCTCTTAGGTATACTGTGTAAGATAAGGGTGTATACGGTTATATTAGTCAATTAACTTACTCGTATTTATGTAAAAATTATCTGTCCAAATGACATTTATAACATTGAATACCCACAAAACAACCATAGGAACCAAAATACGGACGCTTCCTCATAATACAGTTCGTTTTGACAGACTTCCTAATATTGTGAGCCCTCGATAGCCTATTGCATGTTTATTAGAAATTCAGCAGGTAACCTGTCAGCATAAGGACCTATCAATGTATGTTGTTTCTAAACTTGCTGCTGCAGGACGTGCTGCTGGAGCCAAGTATTCAGCGTTATCGGAGGGAGCTCGTCAGCTACTGTCTGAGGAGAAACAATGTGCCTTGTTTTGTCGAGGGAAGAAATGTAAATACTGCACATCCGACAGCTGGACTGATGACCAGAAAGCTATCAAGGGACTATATTCACATTGGTGAGTTTTACTTCATTAGAATAAAAGTTTACATTACTCTTTTACTAATAACATAATTCAAGTAAACTGGACTGACAGCTATCAAGGGACTATTTTCACATTGGTGAGTTTTACTTCATGAGAATAAAAGTTAGTTGACATTACTATTTCTGGTCTATCTAGATAATTCAAGTAAACTTCATTCAATTTACATATTACATGGTTTATATGTAGCCTACCAAACCTGCACTAAAAATGGATTGTTTGTTTGTTTACCAAAATGTTTTAAATTTGAGAGCCCTTTGATGTCATGAAAAACTTAATATTTTCTGATTACCATGAGTTTTGACAAGGTCCTAAATGGCAGGTCCGGTACTTCTAAAAGGAAATATTGAATTTTTTATGACCTATAATGAACTTCTTTTAGTTTGGGATTTTATTATTGGCTTCTGACACTGTATTTTTCCAATCCCGTATTTCTATTGGTCTATTTTATGCAGCCTAATGACTGAGTGTATGACTCAAGTAGCATGTTGCAGTTTAACATTTATATTTATATGTTGTTATGAAATATATCCGTTTCATTAATATTAACAGAGAAAATTATTTGTGGGATAGTGCATTTTGTACATTGTGATGACAAATTTTACTCATGTTACCAGGGTAACGGACAATATACTGGCCATGGCTAGACCGAGCAAAGAGGCAATCGAAAAACACAATATTATAGAGCAATTTAAAAGGTAAGAAATACTAATCAATATTTTCATTAAATTTACTGTATGTTGTGATTGATTAACAGTTACATTTTTGTTATGGATTTTTTAAAATGTTATATTATTGCATTAAAAAAGTTAGACAATATTAAAGTGTAGTTTAAAAAGTAAGAAATATTTTTCAACAATTTCATGAAATTTACCTTTTTTGTCATTGATTACAAATTGCATTTTTATTATGGATTTTTTAAAGTGTTATATTATTGTATTAAAAAAGTTAAATTTTGTGTATGGTAAACTTTTTGTTTCAGTGTTGGTATAAAGTCTGTGATAAACCTTCAGAAACCTGGTGAACATGCCAGCTGTGGGGGGCCATTACAGGAGGGGGGCTTCTCCTATAACCCACAACTCTTCATGGATAACGACAGTAATCATAATTACTCAGCTTAACTATTCAATATTTTTGTTTATTTTTTTTTAAAGAAATTCCATAGTGTTCCCAATGTTTTTTCGGATAGAACAGTTTTCAAGTACAATGATGATCTACCTAAGCTTATAATAATATGCAAAATGTGTACATTTTGAGGGAAACTGATTATTAGATGCAGACATGAAGCCATCTTGTTCACTAGTCTTGTATCTCATTACAAAACTCAACATGCTAGTATTTTACAACATTTTTTTAATCATTTCCATAATTATTCAATAGCTTCTGATGGAGCACTAAGATAATAGATTCAAAGTACGAAATTACTGTAAGTTATTTGTGATCCAAATACTATACTATATATATTTTTTTACTATACCTCTGTAAATGTGTGTTGAACAAAAGGTATGTCAGTGAGTCACACAATGTTGCTCTTGCAATCTTGCGGTTTTCTTCCAGCTTTCCACCGTAATAAGACAAGAAACAGTGTGAAGTGCACAATCCGTCGTCCTATGAGTGAAATAACTGTATGTGTGGCTCTGTGAAAACCAACTAACCTTTGAGTGGCATGTTCATGTTAGATGAAACATGAATTTTCTTGGTTATGGGGACTTCGGGCTATCACTGACCCTAACCATAACCTTAAAGTATCCCTAAACGTGACACTCAAATTTACGTCCTATCTGACCTGTTGTGTCAGATGTGAAAAAGATCCAACAAAACACAAATACAATAACCCTATTGAAAAAATATTATCTTATTTGAGTATCCTTTTCATTAGGCATGACTTTTTAAAGTGGATTTCCTTTTTTTTTTCCAGTCTTTTTCTACACTTTTGGCTGGTGAGTATGAATGTTTTATTACATTTTATTAAATCAGATATATTGGCATTCTGCAATTGTGGAAATTATAAACAGGAGCTGTGAGAAGTTATGCCCAGTAACTTGTTATATATTTTCAAAAGTAAAATCATACGTTTTTTTAAATGAGATGCTCTGGGCTGGCATGTCATCAAATGAGTGAAATAACCTTAAAGCTGCCATTAAACCCTAGTCAAACAAACAAATCCTAATGTCAGCAGACACAGGCATATTATAAAGTCCACATAAAAAGTATTCTATTTCTTTGTTAAATTAAAATATCATATAGACATTTGACTCTTGCAGGCCTGATTATGGAGTTGCCTCCCTTACCACGATACTGGATATGGTTAAAGTTATGCAGTTTGCAGTGTCTCAGGGGAAGGTTGCCATCCACTGCCATGCTGGACTTGGTAAGGACTTTATCTACCCAATATTACTCTCATTACTTTTCATTCAATTCTGATTTGTGGTCATAGATGAAAACATTGTAATCTTAGCGGCACGCAGATGTCGTTCATTGACTAGCGAGTCAGAAAACCGATCCTCTGACAATGTATTGGTCCTAGATGTCAGTCCCTTTGTGCACCTCAGGTTTCCTCTCAGCCTTGACTCTTTAAATAAGAAACCATGTGAAATGTTCAGTCTGTTATATAAGTGAAATACCCTTGAACGACCTTGAACCTCATGATTAACACTCTTTTCTTCTGTCATATAAGTGCATTAGTAATCTCTAATGAGGCACAAGCAACTGGCAGATAAACAAATGTCAAAATTTGAGTTGATAGTGGTTCAGGTAGAGATTTCCACATCATATGATAGAATGCTAAAGAAGGTTCAAATTTGCACTGAATCAAAATACGAAAAATTCTTAAGATCACATATGCTCCAAAACTGAATTTCTCTTTTGTTCATAGGTGCTATGTTTTTTGTTTAGACTTCTGATAGAATGATCATGTATTTATGAATTTGGCAGGCAGGGGTATTTCACTTCTAATGACATCATGACAGGTGTAAATAGGACACACTATTTACACTACCAAAAAATTCAAACATTCGCTCTTTTTGAAAATTTGGCTACGGGCACCAGACAGATTGTTTAGAAAGTAGCAATACTGTCTTTACTTTGCACTGGAGGAAGATCAACTTTCCAGCAGTATCAAAACACCTCACATTTAAAGTTTGTGCTAGTGTAAATGTTTGTTATAATATAAGTGAAATAACCTTAAGCATGGCTCAAAACAATAATCAATCAATCATTCCTTTGAAAAGATTGTTACAGTTATACTTAATTGCTTTGTAAAGACAGTTTGAATAGACTTAAAGCCAGACTAATCTTTTTGTTGGTACAGGTAGGACAGGTGTGTTGATAGCGGGTTACCTGGTGTTCACCAATAGAATGGAACCAGACGAGGCTATCCATTACATCAGGAGTAAAAGGTATAGTCTGGGAATTGTTATGCAGATTTATTTGACGTGAATATATTAAACTTGAATTTATGATGTCCCTTCCCAACCCTTCCCAAACATTTATCTTCCACTGATTTCCCTAAAATCATTTTTATGAGGATAGCTGCAATTAAAAAAAATATTTGATGAGAGACTCTTGAAGAAAATCTTAAATGATATTTGCTATCTGAACTGTAAATTAAAATAGAAATTTAAACAGAATTAATTAAATTTTCACCTGTGTTACATATTAAGCAAATAAATGATCATGTTTTGAAGCTGACTTGACAGGCTAATTGTTATTTAAAGGAGAACTTCAGTAAGTAAAATCTCTGTCAACATTTTCCAGGCCAAACGCTGTACAGACGAGGACACAAATTCAGTGTATTCAGGAATTTTCAAAATATTTGAAACCATTGAGGATTGTGTTTGCTTCGGGGTAAGTACAATGGACATATATACTATGATGTTAACAATAAAATATAATGTTCACTGGGAATATAGGACACAATGTTCACTCTAATGCTCACTTATTCTGTTATACATGTCCTACGTATGGCACATTGTGGGTGATTTGAATCTTACCTGTCCATGCATTGATACCTGGGTATACCAGTCATGGAATATGTAGCTTTATGACTGTCTAAGACTTACATCATAACACATACTAACAAATGGGATAAAAAGTAGGGGATTCATTATTGAACAAGTGAATTCTGACCTCTACCCTGTTTGTATAGTTGTTATTATGTAAAGCTTTTCATGGAGGTCATAACAAACTAAACGTTCACGAAGACTAAAAAAAATTAAAGTACTCTTTTGCTTGGTTTTTATCTTGTCTTTAATTTTTCTATTATATCTCTACAATAGTTTACAGGAGTATCTTAAAATATGTGCAGTCCGTCTATTGATGGAATGGTGTAGCATAAATGCCTTAAACGCTTTACATTTGATAGACTTAACATTGGCATGGTTCACTGTCATAGTCTGCTTTTCCTCATAGTGATAACAGTTTGTCTATCTGCTTGTCTGTCCATTTAAGTTGCTCTAACCCCTGCCCTAGTCCGAGCTGGGATTGTTCGTTTGAATATTTTCATATGGCAAAAGTAATTTTTCGCTTCGGAATGATGCACTGTCATAGCCTGCTTCTGCTCAAAGTTTGTCTGTCTGTTTGTCCAGCTCTAACCCCTGAGTACCGGTATTGTGTACTGTCAAAGTGAGCTTTCCCTGGTTCTGCTCAAAGCTTGTCTGTCTGTTTGTCCATTTTAGTTTTCCAGCCCCTCAATAATAGAAGTATGATATATTGGTGCTCAACATTGTACTGTACTATTCTACTTGTATATTTTTCCATTCTTTAATCAACCTCCTTCCTGACAGAGAGTCACTTGATAGATCTATAGTTAAGTCTCAGGGGTATCATTGAAGAAGCTATGTTAACTTTGTTCCTTTTCATTGTTTTGCTTTTTTTTAAAGTTTTGGTATAGATTTACTTCAATTTTTATTTAATTATGATACATACTTTTTTTGTATCTTGTTTAATTTTGGATTCATTTGAAGCATTGTTTTTGGCATCGTGAAAGCTTCAGATGTACATGTAATTCTGTAGCTGTCATACTATTTGATTTATTTCACCTAATTTTATAGTAGTCTATGTAGATTGAACCCAGCAGTTATATTACATTCAGCACTTGACTCTATACTTTCCTCTGATAAATATTCCTCCATTTGCAACTAATTAACTACAGATACATGGCAATGAACTTGAAACATTCTGACAATGACCTTGAAATAATCGTCTGGCTTTAAGTTTGTTTGCCTGTGGGTGTAAGTGCACTTACTAAGCCTGCTTCATTGTACTGTTCACAAGAAAAAGTCCCTCCATCGACCCTAAAAGTGAGTCACAAAATGTGGCTCTGGCAGTTTTGGGGGTTGTTTTTACCAGGTTTCCTCCTTGTCTTTGCCCAGGGCCATGGCTTAGTGGTAGTGTATGCGCTAACCAAACTGAAACTGCTTCGATGTACCATTAACTGGATCGAGTCTGCCTGTCGACCATCAGGTGAGTCACATGTTGTAGCTCCGGCAATCGCAGGGGTGGTTTTTACGAGGTTTCCTCCCTGTTTGCCACTGTAATAAAGCCCTGTGAAGTGGACATTCTGTCTTCATATAAGTGAAATACTCTTGAGTATGATGTTAAATCCCAATCCAACAAACAAATCTTTCTGGTTTTCCACTGTAATTAGGCAAGGAACAGTGTGAAGTGGACAATCCATTGCATATAAGTGAAATACTCCACTAGTGGCTTTGCTTTTAAGAACTTTATCAATGTGATTAGTCACCAATTGACCTCAGGTTATAATATAGAGTGAAGAGGTGACTGACATTGGGCAGCTGGGTCCAAGAAACCCATCCAATCCCTTTCTTTTTTATATTTTATTTTTTTATTGCATGCTTATTAGGAATTGCCATTGTATTGTTTCAGTTGCCTTGCTCTAAAATCTGTCACCTCCGTCGATACAGAGTATGTATTTTAAATATTAGACTAACAACCTATTATCTGGTTTTAAAACTAATCTGCTACCTGTACAAAAAAGTTAATAACTTTCTACATCATGTTAAAAAATAAAACAACACTTTGCACTAGTGTAGTTTTTGCTTAATCTGGATAAACTCCTAATTATAAAGAAACTGTAAGGTTGTTAGTTCGTGTGAGCTGTGTCCAGACTAACAGATGTCTTGCCCAGTAAATTGACAAACTTTTTCTGGCAGCATCTTGTTACTCTTCTTGGGCTTGCTAAAGATGTGATGGGAAGCCTCAATAAAAAAATTAAGTGACTAACAAAACAACAACCATTAGATATATCTAGTTATTATTTACTGTTCCTGTGTCTACATTGTCTGCTGATAGTAACAACCTCTGCCTTACCACCCCTGTACTTTTGCCAGAACAGTAACCTATTATAATTAATACGTTAGCATCCCTGTCACAGTGTGTCAACACTGTGCAGGAGGAATAGCTACCCGACATTTTGGCAACACTGTATAGAAAGAATAGCAACCTACATTTTAGCATCCCTGTCACAGTGAGTCAAGATTGCGCAGGAGGAATAGCTACTGACATTTTAGCAACACTGTGTAGGAAGAATAGCAACCATCATTTTAGCATCCCTGTGTCAGCACTGTGTAGGAAGAGTAGCAATCTTAAGTTTTGGATCCCCGTGTCAACACTGAGCAGGGAGAGTAGCAACCTACACTTTAGTATCACTGTGTTAACACTGTGCAGGGAGAGTAGCAATCTTAAGTTTTGAATCCCTGTGTCAACACTGTACTGGGATAGCGGCAACCTACACTTTACCATCCCTGTGTCAACACTGTACAAGGACAATGGCAACCTACACTTTACCATCCCTGTGTCAACACTGTGCTGACACAGTAGCTTCTATAGGTTAGCATTCCTTTGTGGTCACTTGCGGTCCTTTTTGCAGAGAGAGAAGTACCATAGAAAATGAAATTACCTACAGTACATTCTTAATACTTAGAATGTCACCTTCATTATTTAGATGATGAATGAGATAGCATTTATCAAATTTGGCAAAAACAAAAAAAAAATCTCTTCATAATTTTAAAATCTTCACATCTGTATGTGTTGTGAACAGCATCACTTGAAAATAGACTAACTGACTTTCTCAATCTTGGAATAGAACTTTCACTTATGACAGATGTCTTTGAATTTCACAGAATATCACATAGCAGATGGTCACCATTGCATATTTTGTGAGCTGTATGTGTTGTGAATACTATATGCTCAAATTAATCATATTTTAATAGTAGGATCTTCCCTATTGCATCGAGGACATGAAAGATTGCTGTATTCCAATTAATAACACACACTTATGTTATTGCTCATTTCCAAATATGCTTACATAACAGAATATGTTCCTAAAATAAGGGCATGTATGAAAATTGAAAAGGTGATTTTACCAGGATTGCGACCATAGTTTTCCCAAAGCAATTGTTTGATCTCATGTGCCATTAAAATAAATATATGTTTGGTTTGTTTGTTTGTTTGATTGGTGTTTAACGCCGTACTCAAGGGTATTTCACTTATATGACGACAGACAAAAATACAGAACATCACAAACAAATCTGCTTCCAGTTGCTCTTTAGCTCTGCGAACACCAGGGCAACAGAAAGCAA
>JARFOD010131066.1:0-13788 GCA_031763545.1 Mopalia muscosa
TACCCCCCCCCCCCCCCCCTCCTTCCCTACCCCCACCCGCACCCCCACGGTAAGATAGTCTGGAATTGCATGTTGTTGTACAGTTTGTTGTCTTGTAAGGTAATTTAAAAAAATATTTCAATCCATGAAATGGAATCCAAAACCTATGTAGGGGCTATATTTATAAACAAATCAGTAAATTTGAGATTAATGTGTTGAAGTTGAAAAGTATTCAGTCGGTTTACCAATCAAACAAACTGTTTCAAACGCGATAAAACAAAGAAATATATTTGTACAGCTTACACAGGAAGAGCTTACAAACTAAGCAGGTCGAATCGCATTGTGGGTCGGAATTTCCATATTTATATTTCTGTAGTCTTTTTGTATCACGGTGTTGCCTTGTAGTATTCTTGTTATTGATTGTTGCCCCAGTGTCGTCTATTTAGTGGTTTTCCTCCTGAATACATGCACTTGGCACATGCACCGTTATGTGAGCTAGATGCGAATGCGTATCTTAGAGATACGACGTCCATGCAGCCGTACGAAACCTTGAAATAAAACCTGCATCTGAATAACAAATAATATTGAATCTGCTGTGCCTCTTACCTCGTCAAAAACATTCTGTCCTGTTCGTTGAATACTCACCGAAGGGCGGTTAGCAGCAGGAAAACACCCAGGCATGTCCCGCCAAATCTCGTTCTCAAATCGCGAAGACGGTTTAAATCGAGTAAAAGTGAGTAGGGTTTAATGGTGAGAAATGATTGATTTTGACGTGAACGTGGAAGTCAACTGGTCGTTTTATACGTTGATCTTACCCACAAGTGTTCAAGGAAAACACCGGAACGGTTTAAATCAAGGTAAGGCCGTACAATTTTTATAAAGTGATGATAAAGGAGAGAATCATGGTAGCGTTCGCTTTTTTCCAAAGGTTAGAAAGACTCTAGTAGCATAGGTACCATGTGAGCGAAATAAAATCGAGTTCGATGCAATACCCAATGAAATAAAACCCGTAAAACCTGCCTTATTCCTTTGAATCAACAATGAGCCAAACGTTACCCCTCTAGTCAAAAGTCGTATAAATTTTCCTGTCGTCAAAAGAAACTCAATGCGAGCTTGAACACAATAAATCTAAATAGCATAATAGACAACAAGTCTTTGGTAGTGCTGTCCGGTTTCGGATTTTGATTTCTTCAAATCCAGAGCAGACTCGGATTTCTAAGGAGAAAATAAAAGGCTGATAACAAATAAAATTTAAGTTACTTAATACTTTAATTGTGGCGTATCAGTATATGTGTCAACAACGTATTTAAATCAAATAGGCTAGCATTGTTGGGAAAAATGTGTTTTCCGTAACGCGGAGACAACAATTCTGATCTCTCTTCCTGTAGGTTAACGCTTAAGTGGTTTTGAAAGAGAGACGCTTTAGGAAACAATATTTTATGCGAAGTGTGCCTGATGGGATAATTTAAATTCGTTTATCTCATGACTTCGCATTGATTGCTTGGATAATACCGCGAGCTAGCATTCCGTGAACTTTGTCCTTTCAATCCATTACTTTTCCAACTGGGAATCATTTCTGACTCCCGGCATTCTTATATGGAATTTTTGTGTTTTTTTGTTTTTTTTTTTTAAATAAAAACTTCAAAAATACAGCACGTAGAACCCCATTCTGCTGCCAGCGCTTGTGGCTACAGTATTTTCTGTACATTTCTACTGAAAATAATTGTTATCACCGATAAAATAAAAAATGCGGAAGACTTTCTTTTATAAATTATTTTACTTTCAAAATTTGGAGTCTAAGTTGATTTTTTACTTAAGGCATATAATCTCTATGATAGTATTTTTTACTTTCAAAATTTACTGTCCATAAGAAATTTAATTTGATGTTAATTATTTCATATATTTTGACTGGCAAGCCACGTTCTACAAAAAAGTATTGCTTTATGCATACATAGATATCATTTGACACATCTCACAACGTATATGGTGTATAAAATATATTTCTAAAAGCAATCACACTGGCACAAGGATGTAGATGAAATAAAATAGAAGAATCATCTTATATTCTTGATAACTCCCAGAGACAAGTTTCTGCATAATAAAATATATTTACTCATTAAAATGACAAGTAATGTGTTTATTTATTAGCTCCCCTAGAAGCCATTAAAGTCGATCGGTTGTCATTTGTAACCAAGCACTCGCGCGATTGCCGGGTAATTGCCATAAATTGGTGTTACCACACATCAGTAACGACAACCGCCTGCTTTATAGAAAATCACAAAGCGTGAAATGGCGCTATTCTGGTATTTTACTGGGCGTTAACAGTAGTTTATTTGTGCTACGTGTGTCAATTCTCGCCGTTTAACAAATAAATAAGAAACACTAGTTAAATAGATACATACCTACATAATATTTCTATTGAACACCGGTCCGTTTCACAAAATACACAAACTACTCATCATTGTGTATAACTTTTGAAGTGTCTCAAGATATATAGCAAGTCTTGCATTGTCATACTTTCCTCTTTTAAGCGTATAACTAAACGAAAATATTCAACGTAAATATTGACAGAAAGCTATTCCCTTCCTTTCTTGACTTGCAATTTTCTAATCTTTGTAATCCTTGTAAATTGCACGGATTAACCATATATTGCCTTAAATTTGGTTAAATTTAGAGAAAACAGTTAAAAATTGTATTACAACAGTTTAGTAAAAAATTAAAAGATATTTTAATAAAATGGTGACAGAGTTTTATTAACTGAATTCATAAAAAAATTGTATTAACAAAATGCTTCTTTTACATGTACAAAACTAAATAATTGTTCGATTAAGTAACTTGTGTACAGTGTCACTGAGCTATACAAGGGAATTGTGGCCTACCATTAAAGTTTGTTCGATTTTGATGGAATATTGAAAGAGATTCTCGCAAAAGAGCACAAATAAAACATCCATATGTACAGTCAGAGGTTTAACACAAGGTTTTATTTTACACGGACATGTGAGCTATATATTTTAAATTAAAAATGTTTTTGTTATTTTGGGATAAACTTCTTAGAACACATTCTAGTGTATGAAATTTCACAGGTAAATTTCCAGAGGGGAATCGAACCCACGACCATCAGAGTTAGACAACAGATCAGTGTCTTTTTATTGTTGAAAAAAACCGCCGTCATATAAGTGAAAAACCCATAAGCACGGCGTAAAAGACCAATCAATCAGTCAATTATTGACGCTCAGATTAGTATTTCAATGTGCGGAGAAAAAGGCATTGAATACGATTAAATGCTTTCGGTTCGTTGCCTTAAACTGATCAACATTTGGGATGTAGTTGCATGACTCATGCCGAGTCCCTGTACCTAAATATGTTATGAGTGGTACATATAGACTGAGATTCAAACATACACGGTCAGATGTCTTGCAGTGAACTGCGCATATTACCAACATCAACGATGACGTCATGTGATTGTCGCCATTGTAGTGATTCTAAAAATAATCGAATCTACTTCCTACGTCGAAACATTGACTCGAGGATACACCCGGGCCATCTTGTTTTGCACTTCTATCAAATGATAAACATAGTGCATGTTAGGTGTGGATTTTACAGTTTCGTTCTGTTCCGACAACAGAACATATTAAACTCCGTAATTAAATTTTCATACACTAAAACAGACCTGCCTATACCCGGTGTACTTTGGTGTATTTTGTACAAATAATTTTTGTTGAATACACAAAAATCCATTAAAAAATACTACAGACATTAAAACTCAATGCTATATACTTTATTACAAAAATACAATAATGGTAAGAAAATACTCTTAAAAAGGAAGGTTTTTACACATATATTGCTTCTAGGGTAGGCAGGTTTGGTAAAAGCCGTATGAAATTCACTAGTTTGGCTTGTTTATTTGAATAATATTGATACAGCGGTAAATAGTCTTCCGCGAACAAAATGTACGATTTTAGTCAATATTCATACACTAGTTCGTGTCGAGTGTAGTCAGATTAACTCCACTGTCAAACTACAGATAAAAAGCGGACAGAAAACTTTACAAGTAAATCGTTTTTAAAAAAAAGATAAAAACGTTTATTAGAAGTTGATGATTTATTCTATTTTCACTTGTATTACCTGTACATCCGTTTCTTTGAAAGGTATACGGTATTTCCGATGAATAATGATAGTGAAAAACAAACCCTCGAAAACGAATCCAACCTAATTATGACTGGACAATTCTGTTTCTTTTATTGTTAATTTTTGTGGAATATTTGTTGCTTTATCTTCCTGCTGATATAAACAAAGAAACATTCTTAGATTGTGTCACATTTGCCACATGAAAGTGCTGTGGTCTTACCTTTCGTTAAAAAAAAATCAAATTTATTGTGTTTTACCTGTTTTTTTCTGCCTGAGGCGAACAATTGACTAATATACCTGACTTTGATGTGACGCATGAACTGTGTCCTAATGACAAACACTCTTAATTGATGTATGTACAAAAACAATGAACGGGAAATTACAAATATATTTGTATGTATATATATTTGCGTAGGTCCATCAAATGCCCTCAGGCGATGAACAACAGTTTCTGGTTATATTCAAGTTGACAGCCGTCAGTGCGTAGTGAAGTCGCAAACATGCCGTCAAATTTCATCTGTTATTGTTTAGTGGTAAATTTCTAAATAGAATGCCCGCGGTCGTGGCTTAGTGGTTAGCGTGTCTGCTTGTTAATACTACTTCGATGTAGCGTCACGGGTTCGAGTCCGCCTGCAGGTCCCCCATGTTGGTTATGGGCAAGTCAAACGAAGTGACTCCAGCAATCACCGGGGTGGTTTTTAATATACTTCCTCCCAGTTTACGTCGTTTATAAGCAAGGGACAGTGCGAAGTTGACATTACAAGTTCAGAAAAGTGAAATACTCTTGAGTACAACGTTAAACCCCAAAGGGACAATGTCAACAATAGGAGCCCAATAACACAGATATCTGGGAACTCATCCAGCGTGTTTTGAAGTATACTCCGTAAGTTGTTGGCGACTATTATCTTACTTGCAGGGCAATTGCATTTCTAAACAGTAATCACACTGACACAGGGATATCGATAATTCAAAACCATTGAAGCCTCTCCTGTTCTACATAAATACCCATAGACAAGCCTCTAAATAGATCTTAATCTCGAGTTGTTATGGTAACATACAAACTTCTCCAGAGGAGGATAGGAGCATGTGCATGATATAGAAAGTAGGTGATACATATGTCGCAAACAAGATATTCGGTATGGGTTTAAAATAAATAAAACTGCAAACTGGCATTTAAAAGAGATATAAATAAATCAAAGAATTGGTAGGCTAAAAAAAATTAGAGTTTCCAGTTGCTTAATCCAGAGGGTAGATTCTCCTTAAACATGTATATGTATGTCCATCATTATAAAGACTTTAACACATGAATATATGTCACAAAGGATCTAGAAAGTTAAGCGTTAATTGTTGGGAGCGGTGAGGGGAGGGGGTAGGTAGGGTTGTTTAAAAAAAAACTGGGTCTTGTAAATTTTTATTTTTCTGAAGTTAACCGTGATATGAGTTAAATAGTCATATGTAGGTCTAGTCGATAACATGCCAATTCAGCAAACAAACAAACGTGTACGCTGTGATAGGTCTTTGTATTAGAGAGATATATAGACATATATACATCTTTATAGTAACATGACTTTGATATGCCAGTACACGGAAACTAGCATACCGGTTGATCCTTATAATACATAATTCTGTATTATTCTGCAGGGCCATGGCCCACCCGCTCCCTCACGGGCCCGTTCCATCAAAACCTACAAAGAAAATAAATGTGTTAATAAATTACGATGCTGCATAACTAGATGGGGGGTTTGTTTTTTTTCGATTTTAACATCGTTATTTGTCTATCTTACGGCATATGTATTAATTTTCTTAATAGGAAAATTCAACTAAATATATGTATCGAGTCAATATGCATCGAAGAAAATTAAATTAAAAATAAACTGAATTCTTTATACTATTTACTTTAGTTTGTTTTAATTTTATTTCATTTGCTTAAATTATATTTCTTAATTTTTTGTTTTATTGTACTTACCTATTTTTTTGTGATGATTGCGCTTCTCAAATTATTAGTTCTTACTTTTCTGTTCAAGCATAAGAGTTCTGTCCATATAACCACACAGTTAAACTCAGCGGGAAAATGCCGTTTTATGTAAAATCTACAAAAAGCCTGATTTGAGTGATACGTTAAGAACTAAGTATTTAAATGGGACTGGCTTCGATTCATGTTCGGGTATTACCTGCTCTAACCCAAAAAATCTATGTAACCCCAGATGAACCAAGGCGGTTAAAGGCACAAATTACGAGGCCCGATGACGCTGTTTTCAACACATTTCAGCAGTTGACGGGGTAAACACCGCTGTAGGTAAAACCAACAGTTCGCTGCGGTAGCCTTCAGTATTGTAACGTTCAAGTAGTTGGGTGGGCAATATTTCAATGTGTTGGAATTTAGATATCTTTTGTTCCTTTTTTTTCTAAATATAAAATAACATCTTCTTTGTACCTGTTTATTTACTTTTTGTATATATGCCACGGAAAAATAATTTTAAAAACCCGTCTGTCCGTGAATTTTATAAATCTAGAGAAAGGAACATTATACATCGTAGATATGAATTTTATATTAGAATTTAACAGAAATTTCTAATGTTGCTATAAATCAGATCATTCCAAATCATGCACACAGCATTTTATAACTGTATAAATTAATGTATTTGCGTGATATAATCTTATACAATAACAGATAAAAAATATTTTACAATGTACTTTATAATAAATAGATATAAATGTCACGAAAACCATGCATGTTTATTTAGCGAAGACAAAGCAAATTTGCAGGTTTAATTTTAAAAATATATATATAAAAAAATGAAAATAAATTCGAATATCAGCGGATTATGATTATGGAGAGCCATTATGAATAAATATTTGAAAACTGAACTATATTTTGACATTTTAAATCTTCCAATTTATTTACATTTTAAAAAGTCCTTTTGCCGCTTTGAACGGTTTGACTCATAACACTTGGAATATACAGCTATGTACCTTGTACCTAAAAATAATTTAAATGTCTTATTTCTTGTACATTGTGAAGATATCTCCACCAGAACCCCGGAAAATGGCCCCAATTATACGGAAATTAGTTGTATTGTATTATATGTTGGTGTTTAATTTTAGTGAGCACTGTATGGAAGATAAAATGCTTTCAAACAGCTTTTAAATTTAAATCTATGAAATACAAAGCGTCATGAAATTAGCTTTTTGTTGTAGAATATCAATGGCACGTTTTCAGGTTGGTTGGGGAGAATGTAACAGATATAAGCATTTTCAATTAAAATTCATGGAAATACTGAAAAGAAACAGATTTAGCTAAATAAAAGGAAAATAGCGGACAGACGTTAGATTCCGGTGTGGGGTTGTATTTTCAGAAAAAAAAATTCGTTTTAGACTCGGAAAGCAAAAACGAAATTCAGTTCACAATAGTTTCCTATCCAATTTTCTGTATGAATGTTATATAGGATTAGAGATTGGTTGAGAAAGCGACAAGTAGGTATTATATCCAACCCACTTTTCTTCAGCTGTTTTATTGGACTACACGTTTGGCAAAGACTATGAGGAAATCTTGTCTTAAAAAATCGGTATGTGCCAAGGAGAGCTTTATTGTCCGTGACTAAAATGATTTTATTTAATTCGCTAACCATTTTTCCCCGTTGACGCACCTTTGGCAAACAGATGACACTAAATTAAAATTCTTTGACACTTTATCTCTTAGGGCGTTTGACAAAAACATATTCTTTCTAGTCAATTTCTTATCTGGTTGCTTACTTGTGAAGACATATGCCATCGTGACTAAACAACAGGCTTTGATAATCCGCCTATTGGTCTGTGTTTGAAAGGAGAACGCCTCTCTTGTATTATGTCAATATTCCCCGATCAACTGAACGGTGCCCGATTTGGAAGTCTGTTGACAATCTATTTGCACGACAAAACGATAAAAAGGAACCATATTTACCGGGTATATTTACAAAGGTTTTTTTAATAATGCCCTTCAACACATCTAAGATTTCGCTGTCATAAATACTCTTTCTATATGATTCGCGATAAATAGCACCTTTGTACATAAACTTCGATTCTCACTTGAGTACAATTTGGCCTGATAACGCAGAAACAAACTCATAGGTATCCACGCCAGGTGACGCGTTTTTTTTAATTTTCAAAATTCATCTTGGGCGTTGTAAATTTCGTTAATTTTCGCTCCATTTTTCAGAAGAAATAGAGCCAAAGCATGATATTTAGCAGCAAAACGTAAGTTTTGGAGTATATTTTTGGAATGTTCGCTTTCTTTCTCTTTTGATTAAAGTTTATGATTTACACGCATGATATCTATACTATTAAAAATACACATTTATTTAATTATTATTAGACCTTCTACTGATATTATTATTTATTTTTATTATTACTAATGTATGGGTTAACTTATTAATACTTTTAATAATGAATTATGTCAAACAGAATGAAACATTTCATAAACATTTATTAACAAATTATGTTAATACATTGACGTTAGTACTTCACTCCTCATTTATTTATTTTATTAATAAATTTATTCAATCCTTCGTTCGTTTATTGGACTCATTATCAACAAGTCCAGATGATCCTAATGGCTAATGCAACCGCCAATAAACATTGTAAACACCAATTCAACCAAACCAATTGGATAAATAAAAATAAGTAAAACGTAAATTCCTTTATTACAAATTTTTTTTTTTTAAGAATTGAATGTGTGTATCAACTCAAATATTGTTGGTATTAACATAAATCCTATAATAAGACTACAACTGAGACGTTCTTCCTCCTTTTAACAAGAAAAGGAGACAACAATAGTAAAATTTAAAATAAAGAATTGAAGCGCATATGAATGACGAACTGTAGGAAAACACTTCCCATCTCGGCTGAGCTAGTGTCAATTACTGTTGGATAACACCGCCGATATATAAGTGAAATACACTTCAACACGATGTAAAACACCAATTGATTAGTACGATGGAGTTGTTTTGTTTGTTCTGTCTCGTCATTGTGTGTTCCCAGGGGCAAAGGAGGGTTTTCTCAATCTAAACTAAAATCGCTTCCACTTTCTACGTCGAGACATTGACTCTTAACATCCACCCGCGGGTGATTTTGTTTTGTACTTCTTTTATTTGCTAAGTTGTGACAAACATCGCCCCCAAATTTCGGCGTAAAACAATACGCGATGGCCTGGGATGGCGTACCAGAGGATAATGGATATATGACAGAGTCACAGCGCGGTCAGAAAGTGCAGGAAAACATAAAATTGCCCACATCATTATTCGATACCATAGGGTTTTCCGGTGGATTTGAACCATCAGGTATCCGTTAACTTTTCGCTTTGAGTGACGCCAAAGCATGCGAAATTTCAAGAAAATATTAAGTGGTACAACTCTAATCTTAGAATATTTTTCTTTGTATGGGTTTCGATTCGTGTTTCTTTAATTCATGGTATCTGCGAGATTTAAACTTTGAGAAAGAGAAATTTAAAACCTATTATACGTCAGTGTGTCTGTCTGACAAACTAAAGGCAAAATACAGGTTATAATACTAATTAGATATCAACGAAAGCATATAGCAGACAGGCATCGCATTTACAAGTCATATTCAATCCATTCTACCATTTGCTCTGCTCCAACCACCACTCATACAGCTGCATATGTCCGTTGAGTATCCTTTCCAAATACCAATCAAACCAACCAAATACCAATCGACTAACCAATCCAATACAAATCAAACAACCAAATATCAATCAAACCAAGATACCAACCAAACCAACCAAATATCACTCGAACCCAAATATCAATCGGACAAACCAAGATAGCAATCAAACCAACCCAAATACCATCAAACCAATCTTCTATAAACCAACTAAATACCATTCAACAAACCAAGATACTAATCAAACCAACCAAAAATCATGCAAACCCAAATATCAATCGAGCCAACCAAGATACCAATCAAACAAACCCGAATATTGAGCAAGCTAATCTACTAACCAACCCAAATATCAATCAATCAAACCAAGATACCACTCAAACTCAAATATCAATCGGACAAACCAAGATAGCAATCTAACTAACCCAAATACCAAGTCAACCATCCAAATCCCAATCAAATCAATCCAAACACCAATCAAACCAACCAAATACCACCCAAACCCAAATACCAATCAAAGCACCCCAAAGGAAACTGTGAACTGTGGTCTATTAAATAACATTATTATATTGGTCACATCGGTTGATCTTGGATCTGTCTCTCAGTTGGTCGCCAATATGGCTGCTGATAACATAGTCCATTTTGTGTAGAGGATTATTAATTTTCATCAGCAGTTTGTTTCTGCACCAAACATGCTACTAAGTTAAACTTACTTATTCAAGGGCTATATTAAATGCAATAGGTTTTAAGCGCAAGGACATTGTACATACGCCGGTAGACAGGCTTCCGGCGAACAAAATGATCTAGTTTGGTGCTTATAAATACCTCTATCACGGCCGGTGGTTGTGGTGATGTTGCCACACGCGAGGTTTGGCCGATTGGGATAATAAAGTACCTAGGTTTCACCATTAGAGCCAGGAATCGACAAACTTGTTACAGACACCACCTAAATGAACGTGGGAGGTTTGTCGAAACGCCATGCACAAGGATGCCGCTTTTAAAACCTTACCATCGCGTCAACTGAAACTGTAGCACGGCATCGATTGATGATTTGGTGTTCAATTTTGGATAGCTGGTTTAATCCATATTGTCCATTAAGCCATTACATCTCGTACATTTAGGAGTCGAGTGTTATGAAGTCGTGCAGAATTCAAGAGAAAACTTTGAACCAGTGTATTCAATCCACTCAGTGAACCATCACAACTTTCCGGATTTGACGCTCAGGTTTCGCTTAAGCCTGGTACCGCTTGAGAAGACGAAATGGTCTGCAAACTTTGAATTCACGTACATTTTACATGACGGGTAAGCCAAATTTTGCTGCGTGTATCACTATAGCATGTGTTAAATAAAGATGGTAGGCTAAATGGATCTAGCTCTGTGTGTGTTGAGCTTGCGACTTTACGGTGATCTCCTAACTCTCGCGAGATTCTCGTTACTACGGTATATCATCACTACGCTCGGCTATGATAGGCTTTTGAATATGCATCAAAATCATAATTCGCAGGAAGCTACCTTACCCGCGAATGCAGACTATTCCCCACGCTTAAATAAACCTAACGAATTTCGTATGGTTATCGAATACGCAAATTTAATTTAAAAGCATCGTACATTCTATTCTGAACTAAAACCTTATTAAAACTGGGGTCTTTACATAACGCGGACTACGTTTTCAGTTGATTTGAAAACATGGATGTCATAATGGCGATGGCCGAGAACCCGAGATACAGTACTCTTGTGAACTTACCAACCGCTTGATGTTGGTTGCGAATAATCAACACTCATCACCTTTTCATATATACAACAGTATGATGTCTGCCAATGGTTGAAATGCAGAGTAGCTCAGAAAAGTAACCCTTGGCTAGAGATTTGTTTGATTAGGATTTAACGTCGAACTCAAGGGTATTTCACTTATATGACGACGTGCCAGCCCAATGGGTGAAGGAAACCACCCTCGACACCACTAGCAACAAATAAAGACAGGACGGGACAAATACAGGACGACAACAGCATGGCGCAATACAGACACCACAAACAGATCGGCTTCCTGTTACCCTTTAGATCAGAGAGCACCAGGGCAACATGAAGCTCCCTCCAACCGCCTGCCCTTGGCTAGAGAAGATGGGATGTTAAGGAATTATGGTTTCCGATGCATACAGTAGATATTAAGTCTCGCAGAAGATTTCCGAATGTTATTTGGAATACTCACTTCACAATACAAATATTTAGAGAGGTCATTATTGGCCGCGAATCCGTAATATAGGTGTAAGTCGCGTCTTGTCTAAGAACCTTTAAGCGGAAACGGTTACCGTTAAGTAGAACACAGCCGACAGTCAGACAACTTCAGACCGCAGAAAGTGTCTTAAACAACATCTCATCCACTGGCAATGTATCTAAAGTAAAAGTAATTAAACGTGTGCGATACCGTAGTATTATTAGTATATCCTTGATTAAACCAAACTTGGTCCATATTTCAATCGAATCGAAGTTGGTATAACTGGCAGCCTACAGTGATTATATGAGAACCATGCAGGTACCATAATTATATAGCGTATACAATACTGACGGTATAGCTACATCAAAAAATATCTTGTATATTGAGATTTTGTAACCAAACTACACAGAAAATAAATCTTTTCAAACGGAATCAACGTAACAACGTATGTCGATTTACTGAGCAGCGATTGTTCACACCATCAAATCTTGAAGTTAAAATTTTTAGAATGTGTTATTACCTTTCTTGAGCATTGTATTTTTTCGTTCTGTAATATTCCTTAGTCCTGACGCCAAAATAGAATGTACTGATTTTTGGCTTATTTTCATTTAATTTATTTCAACTTGACGAACACAATATAAGTTTTCAGCTAAGTGTGTATTTCGCTTAAATAAATTAAAATATATTTGAAAAAATACACAACGGGAAGAAACATTAAAAGAAAGTCCGCATATAGTTAATACCAACAAGCTGTCATCTTATCTCCTTAGCTTAAATCCTTAAATCCTGTGCTGCTAAGTTTTCCTGCATTCTGGTTGGTCAGCCAATTTTGATCTATCCAATGATAGATCAGCGAAGTATGCTGTTCACAGGATTTGATGACTCAGCTGGTACTTGTGATCCTTTCTAATGGATGATAACCAGAGTTATCAGATTATGATTATGAAAATTGGAAATTAATGTTTTTTATTACACACAAAAAGTTTTACTTATTTATAGAATATGGGTTTTGGGTGGTCTTCCCCTTTAAGGTGAAGGATTTTATCGAATTAATGTTTGTAAAGAATTTTTCTTCCTACTACATGTAAGAAAATTTTATTTACATGGACAATCTGTCAGAAAAAACAACGAATTATTTATTATAATGTTAATATCATACAATTTAAAGACAGTTTCCCATAAAAGAGATAACCAAACGGGCGTCTAGCTTAAGGCAGTATGTTTCAAGCGTAGTTGCGCTGTATTTACATAGTACTGGAGGACAATTCATTTTCAAACGAAAAAAATCGCTTCACATTTTATAGTTGAATGCGTGTGAACTTTCACAGTTCAAGTACACAGCTGTCAATTCAGAAACATTAACCTTCTTAAGTACATGATGAAAACAATCACTTTATAGACAAATTTTACTCTTTCAATATTACGCTCTTAGAAATAATGGTACTTTGTGGGTTCTTTAGAAAAGATGGAACAATATTTATGGAACCATAACGTTTGCTGTGAGGGTTCCATACAGAACCATAAAGGGTTCCACAAGATATTAGAATTTCCACTGACAAGCTTAACATAATAGAGTAAGGAGACTACTCCAAAGAAAGACGAAAAATTCATATTGACTAAATATTTCGGTTTATTATCAAACCATCATTAGGAGTCTAATATTAGAATTTCCACTGACAAGCTTAACATAATAGAGTAATGTGACTACTCCAAAGAAGGGCGAAAAATTCATATTGACTCAATATTTCGGTTTATTATCAAACCATCATCAGGAGTCTAATATTAGAATTTCCACTGACAAGCTTAACATAATAGAG
>JARFOD010131077.1:0-27954 GCA_031763545.1 Mopalia muscosa
GAAAAAAGATAAAAGAAAAGCAAAAAATAAGACAAGCAGAAAATGTATCAGTGACAAAAAATGAGGGGAAAAAAAAAAAAAAAAAAATTATATATTAAAGTTGTTTTCTTTTTTTCACTCACCCAAGCTTTTTGTTTGGCATTTTGTTTTTCTAACTCCGCTCTTTCTTTAGCACTTGTGATGGCGTCTTCTATACTGGTTCCGCTACTCTGACGTCGCATTTCCATCCTCTGCATGGCTTTCTCTGAGAAAGGCGTCGGGGTTGAAATCTCTTTGAGACGTTTGGCTAGTGATCGTTGAGCCTCTTCTTGATGTTCTTGAAAGCGGACTTTTTGCTCCTCAAGTTGAAGTTCGATCAGCTCATGGAATGTGGGCTGTTTGTCCTGCTGTTGGGCATAAGCCATCTTGAAAGCGTTCCCAACAACTGTGTTTAATTCCTCAGCCTGGGAACAGACAAATAAACAATACATGATTTATTGAAAGTTTATTTTATAAGTAACTGTCAATGAGCCTCATATTAAATGCAGACTGCTTTACATATTTTCCATTTTGGAAGGTTCTAAAAACACTTTGAAAATACACCATTTCATGTCTGACATTGCAGCTTTAAACTTGAGAAAATGATCTGCCATCTCCATCATGACACACTGCTTTGGTTCACAATTCACAGCTTTGCCTAAAAATATCCATGCACACATGTAGACCTGTTTTATACAAAGTAAATAACAAATTACTGTTAATTAGAGTTGTTTTCATTTCTCAAATAAAATTTAGATGTCTTACATTTATTTTTAACGAAAATTAGCTTTTTTGGTTTTGTCTCACACAGCCAGGCTTAAAGCTACAGACCATACAGGTACATTCTTAAGATGAGACTATTAATCTGTCAATCTGACAAATGAAATTCACAAATAAACACCAGAAACATAAAATAAAAAAATAAAAAAAATAAAAATAAAAATAAATAACAAATAACAAGATTTCAAAAGAGTTACTGTATCTTGAACTAGCACTTGTTATATAGCTAATGCATTACTGGCACATTGTTACTTGTAATGTGATTGTCTGATTGATCAGTTTTACAACATTCCTAAAGTCTGCCCCTCAAAATAATGTCTATCAATCCCTGAGTTGAGTATTGAACCCATCCAAATGGCTGAAACACAAGTTTCAGGTGTAAAAAGGGTACACAAATATAAGATATGTTTGACCTGATTCAATTTTGGTTGCCCCAGGTAAATGGGCAAATGTTGTCAGTTATTTCACTGTTACATATAATTCTCCATTAATCAATATATTCACAAATTAATTTGACCAATATTGCAATTTTGTGATCCAAATCAGTTGTCGATAACAATGCATACACAGAAAACATTAATTATTATCAAAAGATTTACATGTTTTTTTAGTTATATTAACTATATTTGACATTTTACAATTGTTACTTTCGGAAATAACAGATATTGTAGCAAAGCTTGGTTCAATCTTGAAACAGAACATACCGGTAGATGTAAAGAGAAGAGTTTACATGTTTCATATTCTAACTCTGGATCCTGTCGGCAAAATTTATGACGTGAGTTTGTTTGTTTGGTCTGGGTTTACCGGTAATAACTCAAGGTTAATTTGATCCAGGTGAGATACTGACCACATCAGTTCAATGGAGAAAGTTAACCACTCTTAATACTGATGTTTTTGTTTGTTTTTTTTGTTTGATTAGGGTTTAACACAGTACTAACGGTAATCTCACTCACATGATGTCATAATCCAATGGGTAAACAACCTTCGACACCACTGGCAACAAACAAGGAAAGGACAGGACAAATACAGGACAATCAAAGGTGTTATACAAAGGCATCACAAACCAATCTGCTTCATGTTGCCCCTTATAGTCATGACAGCACCGGGGCAACAGGAAGCTCCCTCCCAACCCTCCTCCTTCATATTGATGGTGCGAAACAAGATACCAGAGAGCATTCATAATCAGTCTTTAATGCCATGCTTAAGGTTGTTTCACTTATATGACAGCAGTGGATACAACAGCAAAAAGACATACTAATACATCCATCAATTTCTACATTGTCTATCTTTGTTGTAAAATAGATGTTCCTCTAGTGCTAAATAAAGACGGCATGATTACACTCAGAACAAACTACCCTTAGTCAGCGTCTTAAAATATAAGACAAACGTAGGATGCAAACACTGTGTAATGAGACAGAGAACAAATTTACAGTGCGACACACCAAAACAAATTGGCTATTGCGTTGCTCTCAATGGGCACTGGGGCACAGGTAAATGAAGCCATCCACCCCCTGTCTGGCCGACTGAGGTTGCCGATAAAATCAAGTAGGAGAGAAGACATGTACAGAAGCCTCAATCTGACAAACGGAATTTCAAAAGAGATCCTCTGAATGAGAAAAAATCAATAGATTCAAAAAAGTTGTTTGTATATGACACAGCCGACTTTGGATCTCTCTAAAAATATTAATATTTGTCTTCCGTCAATTTTTTTTCCCAGACAGAGGGATGCTATGTCTTACACAACAATGTCACAATCTCATATTTTGTACAGCTTTCAAAAATGTCAACCAGTACATACCCTAATTATTTTAACAGAAAAACTTAATTACAGGTAAGATATTACCTTCATGTATATTTGTGATCAATAGTATAATATAAATGCATAGCAAAATAAAGATGCTTAAAGGGTTTCTTTGGTGAGGTTAATTAGTCCATACTTTAGTTAATATAATTTATCTGACAGCGTTTCAGCTCAATTGGCATTTCAATGGTAAATGATAATCTTTTTGCAATGAGAAATTTTATTTACTGGTTTGCTAAAGTGTATTTGTGTTACATCACAGCAAAGGTGAGATTTCAGGTGTCAGTAAATCAGGTGTGACAGATGAAAAACATCAACAAATTAAAACAGACCAAATTGACAACGCAAGCTACATCTCAAAAGCCCAAATAGTCTTTTGAGTCAGGGCAGTGGAAGTTCACTCATCTACCATCTTCTTGACTACTTAATAAACCAAATTGATTCATCAGCTTGACACAAGTGCTAGTATCTATACTGAAACATTACTCAGCTAGAAATTTCTTTCATTTTTGGATGGAGGGTTTTGGCGGTTCTGTCAGCTTAATGGGTAAATTTAACCACCTTGGAATATATATAGATTGATTGATTGGTGTTAAAGTTTTATGCTGTCCTTTTGTGATTTTTTACATATTTCCCTTTGACTTACATGACGGTAGTGTGTTTTAACTGTTGATACTGTTGGAAAGTTAATCTTCCTCCAGTGCTAAATAAAAACAGCATGGATACACTGCAAATAAACTGCTCTTAACAAGAGTGCCAATAAACAGGACAATCACAAGAGGCAAAAAAAAGGCCACAACAGATCATCTTCATGATGCTGAAGGCTCTGAGAGCGTCAGGAAGCCCACTTCAATCGTCCAATCTACACAGAGTTAAAATGTCTTTTGACATTGTTTTTACTTAAAGTGAAACAGTTACACTGTGCAATAGTTGAAATCTTACATATTGATAGATATAAAGTAACAATGTATGGTACATGTATGTTCGTTTGTTGGATTTTGGTTTTACAGCCTACCAAAGGTTATTTCACTCACATGACAGCATGCCAACTCATTGGGTTGGGGGACAATTCTGGGTGCATCTGACAACAAACAAGGATAGGACAGGACGATCACACCGCACAGTACAAAGACAGCTCAATCAGAGCATCTTAACAAAGTAAGGTTCATGCAAGACCCCCCATGTAGGGCAGGACATCAGTTTGAATAACAGGTTTTGGGGGTTAGCTTGCCCTTAAATCAAGAACTTAATAGAACGATGGATGTTTTGTCTCAAATGGCTAAAAAGGAAACTAATACACCCTCAGTGTGTCAGACAAGCAACACCTAAACTAAAGCTGACAATGGTTTAAATCGCATACTGCAGAATGAAGTAATGAACTTTGTAGACAGACTAGCATTGTGTAAATATCAAAGTTGAGTGGATGATGACATGTAAACTGTGTTAAGATGGGGAGGTTAATAGACAGGTGAAAACTAGTAATTAACAGGTGCCAAATGAGTTCAATTTAAAAAAACAACATCATGCAGAAAATGTAGAATCTGCAATAAAAGTACAAAAGTCATGTATTTCTGCAATTATTTTTCCTTTATTTCACACACAACTTTTGAGTGAAAAAACCCGAACATAACTGTATATAAAGCATTACAGCATGAATTTGAATACCGTAAATATTGTTTGAATGAGTGGTGAAAGAGATATAACCAATAAGACCAGCATTCATATGTAATGTGACACTAGAACCAAGGGGCTTTAAAGTTCCAGAATTCTAAGTGAATTCGTTTTAAAAACTGTTATTTAATGACAGTGAAATATCATTTTTAAAAGTAACGGAAATCATAGCATTTCAAGGATATATAAATAATGAAATCAACAACATTTATTCCTTATTTTAGGAGTAAAGTATCTGTATATTCTCTACTAGCAACCCAGTAGTTGAATGACATTTAGTTGACCGCAAAATATTTGACCGTTTCAGCAATGCTTAAATCATTATAATTAATGTAATAAATCTGAAAACTTCACTGATCTGACGGTAAATCAGTGCTTTGTTATTCGCTATACTTGTCTTGGGCATGTTGAAGAGTGTTAATTTCAATCGCTGCATATGGAACCCTAACTTGTTAGCTATTTGAAATAATATAATTCAAGGTCCAAAAAAAGCTTGATTGATAATACAGATTTCATTTATTATCACAAGACAAACATTTTAAGAAACTAGTGTAGTTGCAGTGCATTAGTTCTAACAATGCATGGTTGTGTCACTGAGTTAAGTTTTTGCACACAATAAGCATTGTATAAACAACATATTTAGAGATGAGGACAGGCGAGTTGTTGTAAATAGGTTGGACTTAATTGACAGGTGAGAATGAGGGATGAACTAATGTCACTGAGAGGACGTCAGGTCTAAAGCAATTACAACGAGGCTAAATTGTGAAAAGATTTTGGAAACTTCTAAGGCCTTGAGCGAAACAGAGTACTTACTAAGTAAAAGTATATGTAAGACATTAAATTCAGCGTCTTTTAAGAAATTGACACTAAATTAAAAGCAGGAAAAGTAAAATGTTATAAGAGAGAAAAATACTTGTAGAAAGAACACACCCTCATTTAATTAATATCAAACTGGGTACAGTTTTAAAGTGTCTTGCTCTGGTGTCTCTGTTCAGATACAATTCACAAATTTCCCCAAAATCTTCATGCAGTATCACTAAAAACGTTGATGAAGTTGATTTTTAACCATGATGTAAAGCACTCCATATCAGCTGTTATTCAAATGACGGCGTGCAAGCTCAATGGGTGAAGGAAACCACCCTCAACACCACTGGCAACAAACAATGACAGGACTGGACAAATACAGTACACAATACAAAGACATCACAAATAGATAAGCTTTGTGTCGCCCCTTAGCTCTAAAACTACTGTAAGGGCAACAGGAAGCTCCTGCACAACCCTTCGCAAGTGTCTACACAGCCATGTTAACTTTAAATTGTCTTACCTCATCAGCCGATTGACTCTCAAAAGCATGACAAAACTGTACGTTGATATGACCTTTGGGTTCTCGAGCAAGGAAGGAAAATTGACAGTTCTCTGGGTCACAGGAGGCGTAAGATATTCGTTTCAGAGCATGGGCCATATATACACTCTGTAATCAAAAACAACAGTAACCATCACTTGTCTCATTAAGCCTTAAACATTCTTAAAGAGCAACGATACAGAATGGACATTTTTTACCAACTAAATACATTCTGGGGTTTGTCTAACAGCTATTTCTATCTACTGTTATTATGATCTATAAAAAGGGATGGAAAAAGCAAATTATCCAAAAAAACACCCATGAGAAGAATGACTGTTGCCAATTCATTTCTAATTTATAAAATTCTAAATGAAAAATTGTTTCCAATTTTTCTTTTAAATAAAAAATTGGGGGAAAAAACCCCAGATTTTCAACTTAAAGCAAGAGATAGTGCAATGATCAGTGGACATTTCTTATTAATAAAATTCGAAAAACAAAAAAATGTAATAGTTCAATTTCTATTTTAAATTAAATTATTAATTCATCTACATCATATTTTTTTTAGTCACAAAAGTTGAAGCAATCAGTGAACATGATCGAAAAGCCCAAAAGCCACTTTCACAAAATAGTATACACCAATAGGTATTGTTATAAAGTATAATATAATTATACTTTACTTGGCTGATCAGCATACGATTTCTAAATTTATTTCAATATAAGTGAAAATGTATAGTTCTCACCTGGCCATCTTCACTGCACACCTTTATACCGGTCACTGAGATCACTAAAACAACCCTCTTACGTTTAGCCGCATTCTGAAAACAAAAAGAATTTTATTAGAATTGTTAAACATTTTGTATTTCAGTGTGTAATTATTTTAATATATCCACTGATGCTTGTCTGATTACTGATCCTCCTTAGTTGTACAGCTTTCCGGTTTGAGTTGTCTAGTCAATCTCAGGTATAGGGGGTAACTCCAGTAATCGCAGACTAGGAAAGTTTTTCACAATCACAAGGTTTCCATTACTGATATCATCATTTTTAAATAAAAAGGGTAATATTATTTGCTTGATTGTTGCTTTACACCATACTAAAGGTTATTTAATTCAAAAACATGTAACTGTAATCCAGCCAGATGGGTGAAGGAAACGAACAGTGAACCATTGACAACACTGCCAGTACACAACTTAGACAAAATACACAATGTAGGACAAAAACAAGACAATCCCAGGATTCAATTTATTGACAGCTCAAACAGATCGACTTCATGTTACCCCTTAGCTTAGAGAGCAACAGGGCAAAGGGAAGCTACCTCCCAATACTCTGCTGTGAGAGTAAGAATTAGGTGTCCTGTCATCATATAACAGTAATACTAGGTTGGATCCCAATCAAACATCCAAATGGCTTCAATGCCATGCACATGGTGCTGAGCTAAATGTTTAATGACAAAAAGACTATTTATTTTAAACAGATAAATAAAACTGTACATTTCAAGAAAACAAAAATTTTCTTAGCCAAATAATAAGTTTTTAAAGTTTTAGTTTAAAAGTTCCCTTTTAAGAAAAACATAATGGTACATGTATAACCCTCCACACCACTCATAACAACCAAAGAAAAGACAGAAAATTCTCTCGAAACAATACAAAGAGATAACAAACAGATCCACTTCATGTTGCCTCTTAGCTCTGAGGGCAACGGAAATTCTGTTTCTGAAATTAGTTTCACAGATTCTCTGCACACAATTTTAAGGTCATTAAAGAAAATTTTTGAAATATTAAAACATACCTGAACCACTGAAAGTTTTTTTAAGCAACTTGAAATAATTTTCTCCTACTTACTCTCATATGCTGCAGTTGTTTCATTACATATTCTGTTCTTGACTCTTCATCACTACCCTGAACTGAGAAAGAACCAATATACTGAAAAGAAAATAAACATGAATGTATGTTAAAAATACTTTATACTTTAGACGATATAAAGACTGTAAAGAAAATGCACAATAAAAAATAATAAATTATGTGACTGTATCGACAGCAGAATGACAATGAAGGTTACCTAAAAATTGTGAATTAGAGTAGAAAAAGATTGACAGAAGAAATTTTCAATCTGCACGAAGACTAGCATTGAACGTTGTTATGCGTTCCTAAAATCAGGGACTGGTAAATCTTACCTGTATTTAGTAAATTTATTTACGTAAATATTGGATATAATTAAATGAAAATGACTATTTTGGCTAAATAATTTAATCAATGTGTAGTTGTAAATTTGAATTCTATCAAGCTCTGTGTGATTATACATGTAGAGATATTGAAACGCAGACAATGTCGAAGTCTGATGTTTTTTAAGACTTGCAGAAATGTGTTGCCCATATTATAATAAAGTCAGAAATAAACCAGTAATCTGGTTATCAGCTGGCCATTGTTAAGCTGGAGGCAGTAACAACAAACACATTTCATACGAATTGAGACAAACATGTTTATGTTCATCAGTTTTTTGTGTGTCAAATACAGGTAACATATTCCTTGCAGCATCAGATTATCTAATAATTTTCTATATATGTAACTTAATGCCCTTCAGCAGCACGAATCACATTTAATACATGTACATGTAATTAAAAAGAATCATAAACCTTCTTGTGATAAATATATGTTTATGACAGTACATAACACTATATTGATATGTGCAAAATATGTGTAAATGTATTTCTTGACTTTTAATATTATATACACATCTACAAGTACTTACATCTGCATGTATATAGACTTCTGATTTAAGGTGTGTTGTCCTACATGTATGCTTTAACACTGATCACTAGCTCAAAATCAAAAGCTCTGTATAGATACATGTAAATCTCTCAAATACAATTTTACAGCCTTACAGTTAAGACACTACAATCAATTGATTATTGATTGATTAATTGGTGTACAAGCCATGTCTTAGGGTATTTCCCTTATATGAGTTAGGTGCACTTCCAATGAGTGAACCGCAACAAAATCATTTGAAGTGTTATATAGAAATGATTGACTGTAAAATTAATATTGCTCAGAGCCCTGACAGTATAAATAAACTTCAAATATACTGTCCTAAGCCAGAGGGCTTGATTGAATGGTAATTAGAACCATTGATTGGGGATCATGTAGGGAAAAAACCCACAGTATTTAACACAAAGTTTTACATTTATAAATCAAAATGTGAAAAGTTTTGACCTGTTGGCAAATTAATGCTCCTTCTGCTAAATAAACACGAATGAATATGCTTGAAACAAACTGACCATACAGCAAAAATGGCTGATTGCAATTGACTGTTTGTTTTCTTGATTGGAGTTTCGTTGATATCATATTCAAGGGCATTCCACTTTAATATATGATGACCAATTGTCAATTTCTCATCATGGCTTAAGTACATAAATATGTTGGAAAATCCACCTAAAAACTACCCCGCAATTGCCAGTCATATTATTACTCACTCATATACCTTAGGTCAACATATGGATATCAATACAAAGAATGTGGCACCAAAATCATCAATAGTAATGCCACCCACAGAAAGAAAACACAGATGCATAGCAAACCTTCCTTCCAAGTGCCTGTACAAGCACATATTTAGAAATTATTCCTTTGAGCTAAGAATATATATTATATTCATAATTTTTCCAGTTTTAATTAATCGACGTCATGCCTGATGGCGATCGTGAGTATTTTCTGGAAACAGAAGCACAAACTTGTATTCTGCACTTAAGATACAAATTTCAACAAAGACATAACCATCCCTTACAAAAAATGACAAAATTGCTCACAAATACATGTGTAGAAGACATAACCATGTCGGCCAAAATCTATCCACAGACCTTAAATAAGGCTACTTTCTACATGTAAATATTCTCTCGAAGGCGTATAATTTTAAAACTATGAATGCATGTTTGTTGATTTTAGGGATTGACATTATTCAATTTTTTAACAAGGTACAGGTAGATTTTTGGAGTGAAAATCAAAGGAATTTGCATAAACATGCAGATTACATTATGAGCTAATAACAAAATGTTGTACAATGTTTCTATTTTTAAAACCAAAGTCAGGTGTAACAAGCATTTTTCATTTCACCAGGGAAGATGACTGAAACCTGAATTGTATGTAAGATAAGGAATGTCATAAAGTAAGGAATTTAATGGGCCTAATCGAGCCTGTTTAACTTAAAGCATGTAACAGTTTTACTACACATATTACCGTAACAAATGAAGGGAAATGTAACGTTTTGATGAAAATGTAGACGCTCAACACAGATGGGACGCAAGTTTTAAATATTACTAGAAATGGATGGTTCCAGATGTACATGTAGGAGGTTTATAACAGGGCTGTCAGCAAAAATCTGACTCAATAGTTGTTTGGTCACAACACATCTTTGTCCACATGCTACCAATCACCAGCTTTTATAAATTTTGAGGGAGATCACATGTGAGTTTTGACCTGAGTGGTTGGTCATGTAGAGGTGTAGCTGAACAGTGTATCGAAGAATTTACCCTATAACTTCTAGCAGTTGGGACAGAGAAATAGGCTTTATCACAGGGGGTCACCGTCTTACATGTTTTTTTTGTGGCTTGTCCCAAAATTAGGAGTGTCCAAATTATAGAAGTACTTTATTACTTATGTTTGTTTGTTTGTTTGATTGGTGTTTAATGTCGTACTCAAAGGTATTTCACTTATATGACGACGGACAGAAATATAGAACATCACAAACAAATCTGCTTCCCGTTACCATTTAGCTCTGCGAACACCAGGGCAACAGAAAGAGACCTCTTTTCTCGCCTCTTACGATCGACCGAGGAAGCCGAGGGAGTATTCTGCAGGGCCATGGCCCACCCACTCCCTCACGGGGCTTATTACTTATGTTCACAAGTTAACACTGTGTCTCCCCTTGTTATGTAAATGTCCTCAAAAAGTAAAAGTCACGCAATCATTAAATGTGAAGTGTTTTGCTCCGTTAAAGAAATTAATGTTTTTAGACATCGGTAAGTTAAGACAGAATGACCATGGTTGGTAAAACATACATGTGATTATATGTACCTTGAGCCACTAAACTAAGAGTTTACTATATAAAGAAATTAGCAAACAAATCAAATGACTGTCAAGAACCCCATAAGAAGTTCCCTAAAGAGTTAACTGTGCAATCTGAATGACTCATCTCTGTCATGAAACAGACCTTCTTGTTAATGAACAAATTCAAAAGAAATCTGTACGAATGAGAGTTCAAAGGCAAATCTTAAAGAGAAAATAAAGAAAGAGAAAACTCAATTTAGATTATTCATTGAAGTCTTCAAACATTTTTTCAATAAAAATAATTTTGTTTTTGAAACTTGTATATCAGGAGAGAAATTAAAAGCGAACGAAAAAAAAAAAAAGATTCCTGATCTGTAGGTCAAGAAAGTTTGTTTGTTTCCTAGTATAAAATAAAATATATGTTTGTTTAATTGGGGTTTTAATCAGTGATAAGGGTTTTTGAACTCATATGACAGGTCATTGGTTGAAGGCAAGCAGCAAACAAAGTCACAGGCAACAAAACCCACAAAACAGAACAATCCCATGATGCAACACAAAGAGATCAAAGACATATTGGCTTCATGTTGCACCTTATATTAGTGAGTGCAAGGCAAGAAGAAGCACGGTCAAGGACTTAGACAGACACCTGTACACCCATCCAAATGGACACCTTGAAGTGAAACATTGCCTCATTTGGACACCCTGTTTTAAGAAACTTTAACATGAAGGAGATAGGAAAATGTTTAAAATTGGGCACCCAGTTATATGAAAAGTGAAGCAAAATGACCATTTTGGACACCCTACTTCTGGTTTCTGGCTGACCCCCTTTTTTTTTCTTTCGTTCTCTTTTAATTTCTCTCCTGATATACAAGTTTCAAAAACAAAATTGTTTTTATTGAATAAAACTTTTTATGTACCGGTAACCAAAACTATTTAATATTGATGATTTGAAAGGAGAAAATATATTTAGAAGTTTAAAATTAATCTATGTTAGACAATTTTTAGACTGGGGTTATAAGTACTAGACTTCCATTGTTGTACATGTAAGACCATAATCTCAAGCACATGTTAAGGATATTCCATCGTGTCAACACACTGCTTTAACATTCAGTGATGTGAACAAATGATCTACACAATTTAATGAGGCATGAGTCCATTTGTCACACTAGAATTATCTCCCTTTAACTGAGAGTTAACCTTCATGTACATGTATGTTAATACATGTGTCAGGATACTGATCTGAAATCAGCCCCATTTATACAGCATGAATTCTTTTCATTGATTGATGGAGTGGTTGATTCATTGCTTGATTGCCTAACTGATGGCTTGATTGATTGATTGATTGATTGGTTGATTGATTGATTGAGTGTTGTGTTATTGGGGTTTAATACCAAACTTAAGAACATTTGACTTATATGATGGAGGTTTAATTGTGAACAATAACACAACCGTTGTGGTACTGGGAAATGTTAGAAACTAATGCTCCGTTTACTATATAGTATAAATATACTATAAATATAAGTCCTTAGAAAGAGGAATTAATCAATAAAGCAAAAACAATTTAAATAGTTACTTTATAATGTAGTCGTTGATGAAATTGTCAGGTTCATTCACAACCAAAACCAAATGGTAACAGCCAAGTCTAATCTAATAACTGTCCTAATATCTGTTTCAGACATGCCCATTGTATGAGCAACACGACACCTTTCAACCACAGTATTAAATTAGCTAAACATATCAAATTGTAGGATTTCTTGCATGTACACATGTTATACAAACATTAGTTTTCTTTTGTTGCAATGTTATTTAAATAATCCAATCAAATATAAAATTACTTCATAAAAACATGTATTAACAAATTTGGCAAAAACAGATGAGGTTCAATGCAATTTGGTTCACCTTACTTGGCAGAAAATAGAAACCCAAATTATTTTTGATACAAATTAAATCATACAATATTAAAACAATACATGTAAATAAACTAATATTAGAGAAGGTAGTGACTTAAGCACACTGTACACTCCAGTGTTCGTACAGAGTCATAAACTTCCATTAAACTTAATTTTCAAGGAATTTTTATGGATAAAATTGGGGTTTTCCAGAACGATTTTGTTGCTTAAATTAAATCAATGGCTTTTATTTTTTAAAAAGATTTGTTAAAATAATTTTCAACAAAGGCTTAAAAAAACATGTTGAGCATTATTTGCGATTCTTGAACTGAAGGAAACCTTAAACTGATCAAATTTAAAGTTGTTAATGTCATTTTTTTTTTCTTTCAATATACAGGTTATTATAAATGTGAACACTTGAATTGAAATTCCAGTAGTTTTTCAAGACATCTCTTATATTTTATTTGGGTAATGGTTTTCCAGGAAATTTCAGTACTGGAAAACTAAATTTCCTTTTTCTAGGAAATTGAAGTTGTTTCAAGGACTTTACCAATCTACATTCTCGTGATATAACACGCAGAAGCTGCACCGGGAGATTCAATCCTGTCCGGGTGTGCCCTGATACAGTGAAAAAGGATTCATAGACAATTGAATTCTGTTGCAACAGCTTTGGTAGGGGGGTGTTCACCCATCTTAATGGACACCCTGAAGTGAACAATTGCGGAGGCCTCATTTGGACTTCCTGTTTTAAGGAACTTTGATATGCAGGACATTAGTCACACAGTTACTTAAAAAGTGAAGCAAAATTACCATTTTGGACACCATGTTTAATATTTCGGGCTAATCCCCTGTTCTGTTACTTTCCATCTGGACTTCAAACAAATAATACACTTTAACTGCAATATGCCATGAAAACAAATACAATTCTTGATATGTGGGATGGGGTGTAGGTGTGGGTGAGGGAGGGGGTGAGCATCAATGGCAACATTTATCTCCTCCCAACTGCTCGGCCATCTGAGGGAAATGAATCTGCTCAATCCTCTTCCAGGTGTCTGCAAGACCCTCTTCAGTTCTATTTAGACCCCAGAACAAGCTACCTGGTCAGTTCAAATAAATACCTCTGGCCTCTCTTATGTTTTATTTGGGTAAATTGGGGATCAGGTTTGCTTCGGGTCAACTCTCTGCTTACAGAAGGTCATTTATCATGGACCTGTGAGTATTTACACAGCAATTAGAGAGCCAATCTAGGGGAGGCAACTGCAACCATCAGTAGACATCAAAGGTGGTCCTCTAAGCAATGTGAGACCACATGTAAGCAAAAAATGTATGCCAGGGGTATTTTTAGAAGAGAGAATCTGCTGACTGGACTACACAATGTGCAGCATCATTCCAGAAATCTAAAAGGAAAATACCACAGCTTTCTAGCCTGCCTTTGAATTTCTCACATATGTTTAACATAATAGAACAGCAATATTTGATGTAAGTAGAACAAAATGGATAAGAACAACAATGAACCAGATCAGAACATAGATTTGTGGAAGTTCTTTGGTACAGTTTTGTGGATGGAATGACATATCATTGCTTAAGTTTAACCAGTGTCATTACAAAAATCTAAAATAAAAATACAACAGCATGCATTCTAGACTGCTGTTGAATTACTCACATATGTTTGGAACAAAGGAGAGCAATTTTTATTCGCAGCAGAATAATATAGTAAAAAAATCTTGTACATGTATGAGAATTTTCTTAAATACATGAAAAATAACATACATGTATACATATGGTTTTAAACATTTACTGTTGCTATAGTTTTATGGATGGATTCATTGATCTATGAGTGACTGATTATGGTTAAACAGCAATCAATGGCATGCAGCGTGCTCAAGGATATTGTACTTCTATTTCAGTGGTATACTCCAACAGTAAATAGTCTAACACAACCATAAATGTTAAGTATTTTGGTACTTACTTCACCAATAGATAAATTGCAATATTTATAAGATACACATGTACATGTGTTCATGTGCTATACAATTGCAACAACATCAACACCGAACAGGCACCATTTTAGTACACCATTGAAACACAAAAATGTATTTAAGATTATGTTTATATATGGCAAAAAATTATGTAAGCTTATAGTTTTACACCTGCAAATTTTGCATTAAAAGATACTGTTCTATATACATGTACTGTGAATAACTGATATTTGCAAAACTTTTGATAGTTGCGAATGTATTATAGCATGTAAATAAATAAATTTATGTTTTTTGAGAAATCGTAATAACTTCAAAATTAACAATTTGATTGACAAAATTTTGGGGGCTTGGGGTAAGCTATGGAAAACTTGGTAGAAAAGTGCAGTAACACATGGATTGCTTTATGCGAAAATATAAATAAATATAAAAATATATTTATATTTATTTGTTATTCTGTTTTTTACATTCTCTTTTTTCCATGCTAAATACATGTAAAAGAGAGATTGCTATACATCAGCACATGCACTTGTCAGCCTACCAGTTTTGAGCATATTCAAACTCAAGCTTGGATAAGCAAATTTTCTATTTGCAAAATTGAAATGTGGATTATAAAAAGTTAATCGACAAATCTGCCTCAAGTTATGAAGAAATAGCCTGTGAATTTGTTTATACACTATATTGAAATGACCATTGACTTCAAGGTGACAGTTACATTAACACCTTAATCAAAGGGTTAAAAACCTAATAATATCTCGAGTCAAAGAAAACAAAAAGAACTTTAATATCAAATAAATTTTCTGGTTAATATATATATATAAATCTCTATCAAATAAAGTTTATTCAAGTCCCTTAAAGATAACGACAGTCAAATTTTGACACATTTTTATGGTGAGGTCAAGCAAATCGGACAAAACCCAGTCTGTTCACTGAGTTTAAGTTTATTCAAGTTCTTAAACAGTTATTAAAGTAATAATATGATGGTAGATTAATATTTTACATCAAATAAACCCACCTCTAAAGCGTATTGAAAATCTGTTTATTCAAAGTGACAACCATTAACCGTTAGCGACAGTTGTAAAATGTGGGCATTCCCATGTTTGGATATCAAACAAATCTGACAATACCACCTTTCACATTAAGTGTAAGTTTATTCAATTCCCATCTCAGTTAGGTTGACTTTGTCTGACTTACAATAGTTGAATGGGAGCGGAGTGTCAGCAAATAAAGCCCATTTAAACCTGTTTTAATATACATGTATTGAACAAGCTACTGTACACATACTTTGCACAGGAACCGTCATCTTAGTTTTTTTTATCACTAATAATATCAGACACAGAAATTGACACTACAGACCTTCTGGTTTGAGGTGTGCTGACTGACCTATGGTTAAGCACAGATAACTCACCTCAAACCAGAAGGCCCGCAATGGTCTACAACACCAGTAAATCAGTACAGACCAAGTGTTTACACCTGCTTTTGGTCTGGCAAACCAGTAATTTTTTTTATAAATTTCATAAATCTTAGGAAAGATTTTAAAACGTATTGTAAGTAACAGTCACTTGTAACAGTCAATCTACATGTACATACTGTATCAATTTGTGTACAACACATCTAAACATTTTTATTGAGGAAAACTTGAACTTCATATTTAAGATAATAATATTGTGGGTTTTTTTTCCAATTACTATAAAGGCAAAAAAAATAGTGACACAATTTGACACCCAGACCTACCACTCCACCATGAACTTCAATATGCTTAAATTTTGTATTCCCGCTAAAAATGCCTACAACAACCCCAAAACTGTGGCCAGTACATGTTGGAAGTGTGACATGCTCATTTATTAAATCTGTTCTTTTTGTTTATAATATCTTTTCTTTAATAATAAAAAAAAAACACCAGGATTAGTAATGTTACAACATGTACACATTCCGGTAATTCCTTGTCAATTTTTATCAGATTTGACCTACAAAGTGATAAGATCATAATCTCTTAATGATATACCTGGACAGTCATTCATCTGGAAATTTCTCTCCTGTTCAATCACGCTAGACTGCTTCAGTGAATTCTTGTTGATCAAGATGTGCAGTTACCTGGAAATCTTTGGAACTTATTAAAATACCTTTGAAGGCAGGTATTATGCAGATACCGTGTTATAGTCCTGTTTCATGAACTTTGGGTAAAGGAATTAAATGGTGGGAAGTTACATTATATTCAGGAATGTTTGGAATCTGGGGACACATTCAGAAATGTCCTACGACAATAACATATAGTACGATATTTTAAGGCCTATAGTTAAACATGATGAAATTTTATCGTACTGTATTTTTTTGTCGTACAACAATTCGTGAAAGTGGCCCTTAGCCTATTCAGGCTTGTTCATGTTGTAACGTTTAGCTTCAAATTCAGAAGACACATTTCTACGTTGTTTGTTTATAACTGATGACTTGTTTATTGGTGAAAGAATTAAGCAAATCAGAACTAGTTGATTAACTCTTGGACTGACATGGACAGCAGCTGCAAAATCCATTCTTTATTCGCAAATTTGGCAAGCTTTTCGGTTGATTTTTCAAGACATGTTTCAAGCTTATAATTGATTTTGTTTTCAGTTTTTATTTTATAAAGGTTTTACACCTGATATATTTACTGAGGGCAGCATGCCAAGTGAAGTCTGTTGGGTATTTAATGCCAGACTTAAGAGTATTTCACTAATATGGTGATGTTTTTTTGCCTTGCCCAGTAATTGGTGAAAAACCTCATGAAAACCATAATATTAACCAGAAATCAAGAAGAGGGTGTCTCAAATCACTAGTTTTACACAAACAGGGTGTCTCATTTTAATGTTCCCCTATAATTTTTCAAGTCAAATTTAACTGAAACAGGGTGTCTCAAATGGCTTCTTGGGTGTCTCAAGGACACTGAGACACCCCTCTGGTTAACCATCTGATAAAAACTCTGCTGTCAATCACCAGAAATCTTTCATTTTATAAATCGGGTGGATTATCTGACTCAGATTTGGGAGTGGTACATTGAAGCAAGTTTCATAGTCCAAACTAGAACCACAAACTCACAATGCCACTTTGCCATAAAGGGAAGCAGAAATTTTTAAAATTTTTGTTAAATATTATGAACCAACATTCAAACAGTGACATACAAATTTTGCAGTCATTTACATAATTGTTAAAGTTTAAATAGCCATTATTATCAAATTAAACCTTACATCTTACATCTAGCATATTTAAAAATGGTGTTGTCAATTTGACAAATGTATGCTCTTGACTGTTATACTTCTTCATAGAATGATACCAATGGAAAACTTTTGAAGCAATCTCATGGGCTCAAAGGTGTGATCCTGGGGGATCTCTGTCTTGATTACCAGTATTGAAGATACTGTAAATGCCATACTTAAGGCAATATTTCACTTACATGACACTGGATTGTCCACTTCTCAATGTTCCTTGGTTAAATACGGTGTGACCTCCTCATATACCTGATGATTGACAGACTCAAACCCGTTAACGGCACATCAAAACAGGATTAGCAAATAGACATGGCTAGCAACTAGATGTAAGCCATGGCAGCAATCTCAGGATCGAGTCACATGTAACTAGGAATACTTGACCAGCTTTGTCTTTGCAATAATTTATTAGTGTGATCTTTAACTGTCTAATCTCATGTGGTTAGTTATAAATTCTAAACATAGACTTCACGAAACAATAAAACAAAAGACAGAAACTAGAACAAGTGCTCCCTTTGAACAGGTGATGAAACCTTAAATTAACCTAATTGCATCCCATGCTGTGTCATACATATTAAGTAATTCAGCTGATCAATCTAAAAATAAACATTACCAGTATCTAAAAGAACAGGTAATGAGAATGTTTGCCCTGATATTTCAATACAAAATTTGTTTCTAAATGGATGAAAAGCTTTTTAACGTAGCATACGTACATGTACACTGTGTATAGAGAGAATATATTTTTATCGTAGGGATTTTGCTTGTTTGTATAAACATGTAACATAATTGCAATTTGTTAAAAAATACATGTACCTAAACACTTCTATAGATAATAGATCTCAAATGACTCAACCAAAAAATGTCCCTTACTGAAGTATCTAAAACATGCATGCAGTTATTAAGTTCTAATATTGTGAGTGTCAGGCAAAGTTTGCAAACAACTCCCGAAGCACATATGAGTTGGACACAAGGGCTTAGGCAGACACCTGTCCACCCGTCCAAATGGACACCCTGAAGTGAAGAATTGCCTCATTTGGACACCCTGTTTTAAGAAACTTTAACATGCAGGAGATATAAAAAAACTGTCAAAATTGGACACCCAGTTATATGAAAGGTGAAGCAAAATTACCATTTTGGACTACTTCTGATTTCCTGTATAAGGTTTATACATTGTACAGGAACTTCCAAGCTATATTGATCACCCTGAATATCTTTGATGTGAATCTGCCTGCACAATAGGTCATGGGAACCACCCTGTCCGACCAGAAACAATGACCAAGTGGAAAGACTGTTTGTTTGATTGGAGTTAAATGCAACATTCGAAGAGAATGGGGAAAGAGATCAACCAGCCGAACCAGCATTGACATATTATTGATATAGGAGCTGTAGAACCACATTTAAGAGCAGTTTAGTAGGCTTACCTGTTGACAGACAAATTCTGCCTTAACAGATGTCAAGCTAAATATATCAAATCTGCCCATATATAATCATTTGTCATTGTATTATTTCATGTGTAAAATACTCACCTCAACAACTCAAATAAACACTTATCATACGCAAGTTTTGAGAGTGGTATTAATATAAAATAATATTAAAAGATAAAGAAGAAAACATTTAATTATTTGCTTTAATATTTCCTTGAACAAAACTGGTAAATGAAAGACAAAATACTACATGTAGTTAAAATTGTAAAATGATGGTAATAGAAAAGACAATAAAAAGGTATATTTAAAAGTAAAAACAGCAAATAGGGTTATGTTATCAAGCCATTATCCTATAATTTATGCCTAATTTGAACAAATCCATATGTACAATAAAAAGATAAAATACCTAAAAACTTGTGAAAACACCAAAATTATATAATATATTAAGCCTAAATTGATTATCCTTATCTTAGGTGTATTCCTAAATATCCATTCCATGCACAACAACATTCAAATGAACTCTTTAAGTGGCATTTAGAAGTCGGTTACACATTAACACAGGAACACTTATTATGGATTAACAACTTCACTTTGACTTGATAACGGTGTAAGAAACAACACTGAAACGTCGTCCTAATAAACCCAGAAGTTGTTAATCCATAATAAGTGTTCCTGTGTTAACATTCAAATGTAATATGCAAGTAAATATATAAAGTTTTACATACAAAACAAATTTCAGTTCAACATCAAGTACCAGTACCATAAATACTTTTTGAAGCTATGTCAACAGTATGGTATGATGTACTGACTTGGTTTAGAGTTGTACAATGTTAATAAAATAATATTTAAGAATACTTGATATTTAAATGTTTGGATTAATATGGCATCTATCTATGAAGCCAACTGCCAAACTATTAAACACATCTAAATCACAGACTGAAGTATAATAATCTATACAAGTCCACAATCCAATATCCCAGTATTCCCAGATGGAAAAGCATCCTGGCAATACACAGACTGGTTTTATAAGTCTAGTGCTTTTGTTCTGAGCTACTCCCCAATAGTCCCCATTACATTCCCTGAAGGACCCAGCTTCTCAAACCAGAATATATACTACATAGCACCATTGGAAAAAATGTAAAATGTCTCACGACCAATAATTTTCAGGTTAAATTTTTTTTCACTAGATTCTCCATACAGCCAATACATTTTACTCTGGTTTGAACTCTGATTTTCCAGTTGCGCTATATTGTCATGTTATCAGTTTAGTGAAGAATGGGCAGTCATAATCTTACATTTGTGAAGATCTCATCAGGCAGAGTTTGTTTGTATCGCATTGCTTGATTGGTTTTTACAATTCCTGATGCAGCTAATGAAATGCATCCCTGAATGACCTGGTTTGAGGTGCATGGTCCACCAAGGGTTGTAACGCAGAGTGAGTTTGAATAAAACATTGGCTAGGGAGGAGTTCAAGTATTAAATCAGATCACCAAGGCAACAGGAACCTTCCTCGACCTTTAATAATATACTTTTATGTCAACAGTCAAATACAAAAAGAAAGCTTCAGGGCTGTGGAAAACCGGGGAAGTTCCCATCAACGGTTCAACTTCCTGCAAATTAGAGCATTTGGCATTTATAGTACAATGTATAACACTGTGTTGTACTCTGACTGATCAGTGGCTATTTGTGTATATAAATCATTTTGATTTAACCTACGGTTGAAAGGCAATATTTGTGCCAAGGCTGACCAAAACGGGGTCACTGTGATGGGAATACAAGAGGACACGTCATGTACTAACAGTGTTTGTGTCATATCTTTTTCTAAATGCATTTTCAAGGTAAAAATTACACTTGAATGTAGAAATGTAGTGTAAAATATTACACACCATGTCAGATCTTATCATCTTGCTCCAGGGCACATTTATTACTAAATTGCATTTAAGTCACACTGTGAGTCACATTGTAAAAGTTTAAAAAATTCTGAGGTTTGATAAACACGGTACTTAAGGTCATGACTGTTTCCGTTTAGCTCGGAGAGGACCAGGGCAACACTAACAGGAAGCTCCTTCAAACCACCGCAGTCCTGCAGAAAGTATTTAGTACAGTATGCCAGTAAGTTTATAGAAGCACTATAGGTAACATTTGATGGGTAAAATTAGCTGAAAACAAAAAACTCATATTCCCACATGTCTGAGGAGAAATGTTCACTGATCACATGTTTAAATGGCACATTTCTTTTCTGTTCAATGACATGTTTCATTAGATTTTCAGCACTTTGCTCTGACATTGATGACATCAAGTTGACTTGTTTATTTACCGACAACCAAGGGAACATCTTCAAATATGGGAACTGTTTCAACAGGTGAGGATTCCCAACGAAAAAATGGGGTAATCTCTGGTTTTGCAGAGCTCGATTCAAGAAAATTAAAGCATCTGAAAGACGATCCGTTAAGCAGCCGTAGGTCCACATTTCTGGAGCGCTTTCTAAAAGAAGAAAATTGACAATGGTTTCGAGCCAATAACCAAAGATGTGATCCTTCTCTAATGGGTTATTATTCTGAAGCAAAGTTTTAAGAACAAGAAGACATGTGACATGACAAGAATCAACCCCACTAAGTTTCATCCTTTTATTAATTGCACAGCTAAAGGCCTTTTCCAAAGACATTGTAGACAGAGACCAAATGATCTCGGGCTCAATAGAGTCACTTCTTTTTGGGACGGATACTGATCGAGCAGATGGTGTATTACGTTGGTTCCAGTTGGGAACAGCATACAAAGGAAGACATTGCAAGCCACCCTCAGCTATACAGACACCGGGTGTAATGTAAATAGCGATCTCCTCCACATTAAAACCTATATTGTTGATCACCTTAGTGTCTATTATAATTTTAGAGTGTGTGGGTTTAGACTCAATCTTTTGCACCCTATAAGGAATTTTCTCTGCCAGTTTCCTGCATTTAGAGGATATTTCAGCCAACGCACTATCCAATAAACCATGAGCTGTGAAGGCAGTCTGCCGGGTCACCATGCAGTTCATCTTAACACCATGTACAGACACTTCTTTGAAGAAACGTTTTGGTGTACACATGCCAGTTTCCCCCAATACCAGGATGGTTTTACCAGGTGGAAGTCCCTCGGTTCCCCCTCCAACCATAGCTGCTTTAAGCTCTGAGCATGTCGGCTGTACAACCATCAAGACATCAAATTCATTTGGATTGCCTGTCTTTGTACCTTTATTACAGCTGCCAAGTGGTAAAAACTCTACAAATTTTAGTCCTAGACTGGCAGCATTCGGAAGTCTCTGTAATTCCTTTTCAAGAAGAGATAAGATGTATGTAGTAAGCATGGCCGCAGCTCGCCACTGAGCCCCATCAGAAGATAAATTCTTCTCCAAATAACCAAACATTTGCTGTAAAACTTCTCCTCCTACCCTGGTGCGAATTACTTTTGGAGTTCTACTTTGTCGCCAACTGAAGTGCTGAATGGCTTCCTCAAATTCATCCCAACTATCTAAAGTCATTTCTTCATCATGATCCATCAATGGCAAGCTTGTTGTTGACCTTCCTAATCTTCTCAAGGTCGAAGGTCCCCGATTACTTTGCATGGACGACCACCGTCTAGATAGAGTGGGTGAGGACAGGTGCATGGATGAAACCCCACCAGAAGAGGATGTTTTCCAAAGCACTCTGTTCAGGCCTGTATTCAGCAGATCCACTGTGTGTGCCAAAAACTTGACAACATCTCCCTTGTCCAGGGGACATCTTTTACGGTCAAAAGGAGCCACTTTGCTAACAGGGGGCGGAGTTTTGACAGCTGGGTACATGTCATCTTCCCTAATATCTGTGGATGATGGCTCAGGATTTATTTCAGCAGTCACAGCATCTCCAACAGAGTTACACATATCTTGGACAAGTAATGGTGCAACCTTAGACAGCTTTTTCTTCCCATGTGTTGTGACATGTGACTGTCTGTGAAAGAGCCTGGACTTTACCAAATATGATAATAATCGAACTAAGTAATATATTACAGGTATCCCAAAAAGAAACACAGTTAAAATCAGCAGCCACTGTATAACCTGGGAAGGATAAACTATAAATGTAAGTGTTCTATCCACTGTGGTATTGCACACACTTTCACGACTGTTCTGCACATGATCAGCAACTTCAGAATCATAAAATGGTTCCATTAAGTTCCCAGACAATGGTTCTAGGAAATGTGACAAAGCAAAGTCCCAGTTGTTCAATATAAACCCATCGCCTTCTGACGTGCCCTGGACGAGTGGCTTGTCAGGTGCTGAGCACTGTACAACAGATACAATAATAGACACATTATACACATCATCTTCATCAAAAGCCATCTTATTAAGTCAGATCTGGTGTCAAGCAGGTGAATAATTGATTGGTGTTTTACACCACATTCAGCGGCGCTGTGGCGTCAAATAGGCGAGATTCTTCATCCATTTAACTAGCATCAGACACAAGTCACCTGAAAAAATAAAAGGATAGTCAGATGGTATTATACATGTAACGTATTCATTCAGGGAACTGTTACTTAAGAACCATAGCTATAAAACCCAATTCAAATGAGACACAACAGGACTATCGCGCTGTACGAAAATAATGCAGAACAGTTATTTTTATGTAATAAAGTTCAAACATCTACTATAGAGGCTAGTGTTGCACAACAATCTCGTCTTCTCGATTCAGTCAGATTTTCTCTTACATTACATTGATTTGTTTGTTTGTTTGATTGGTGTTTAACGTCATACTCAAGGGTATTTCACTTATATAACGACGGACACAAATATAGAACATCACTAACAAATCTGCTTGCTGTTACCCTTTAGCTCTGGGAACACCAGGGCAACAGAAAGCAACCTCATTTTTCGCCTCTTACGATCGACCGAGGAAGCCGAGGGAGTATTCTGCAGGGCCATGGCCCACCCACGCCCTCACGGGGCCATAACATTATGAGATTGTTTCTGTTTGCATTGTGATGTCATTGCCTGAGTGATTTTACCTATGTTAAAGCATAGGAATAAAACGTGTCGTGCAGCGCCCTGTGTGAACAAGACCCAAGTGATGCGATGTCGCTTCTGTTATGATTATGAATTGGGTTTTAACCAAACCTAAGTGTAAGCTTATTGGTTTAGAGGTGATTTATGCAATAAGCTTACTTCAGTGTTTTGCTCATTCCGGGAAACAAATCCTGACCACCCTTGACAGTCCATTCACTAAACATATGTGGAGCAACTACGATATGGTATAAACCAAGATGATTAGTTGGTATCATTGTATGTTTGTTTGTTTGATTGGGGTTTAACGTCATAATCAAGGGTATTGCACTTATATGACGTCGGATTGTCCACTCCACTTGTCCTGTTGTTCCTTGCCCACTTACAATGGAAAATTGGGAGGAAACCTTGTAAAAACCATCCCCGCGATTGCTGGAGCCACATCATGGGACTCACTCAAGATCATGGTAATTGCAGGTCTATCAGATACAAAACACATCGGACTGGCATCCTCTACAAAATACATACAGATGCATGAGAGGTACATGTAGGTCATATTTGCTTTCTCTACTTTCATAAATATAAATAGTTTAGAGGATAATCTGATAATGTTATAATGTTGATTTTCTTGAGGTTTTGGCACTATGCCTAATGATACGTAATTCTACAATGGACACCAAGCCAATGGGTGTACAGAACTGAAATTTGAGACAGGGAAAAGTGTGACTTACCAATATAAATCTGACAATAAATTTTCAAAAGCCAGTGGACATTCCTTGTAAAAGTTTGTTTGTTTGATTGCTGTTTAACCCCATACTCAAGGGTATTTCACTTATATGATGACGGACACAAGATTTGATCAAATAATTAATTCACAGCATGATTTCAAAATAACTAATTAAAATATTTAATCTTATATCAAACTCTGGGTGAAGGAAATCAACTCTATAGCTATAGCTTACTTCTGAGTATGGTTCTGACAATAAACCATGGTAGGATACAGTACCATGGTACAATAAGTTTGTTTGTTTGATTGGGATTTAATTTCGTACTCTATAAGTAGCTACAATAAGACAAAGTGTCTTAACTAGTTACTATGAAGACTATGTACAACAAAACGAGTTCATGAGTCATACATACATAGATTAATTAATGAGTTCATACAAATACGTAATGGTGTGTCATTTAATTGATAAATTAAGTGCCAAACTTCTGATAAGATAAAAAATCTGAAATTTCACATTTTAGTGCTTGGCTGTTAGAGTAACCAGGGTTCTGTTATCCTTAAAGATTATACAGGTTCTTTAATCCTTATGGATACTCTTACCATCAAACTCTTAAAATCTTATACATTAATTAAAATTTTTTATGTTTGGAAAGTTGATATAGGGGGCCTACGGTTTCATTAAAAAATATTAAATGAAAAACTTAACTATTAACAAGTGGTGGGTTGGAAGGATTGGGTGAGGCCTAGGGCCCCCACCACCACCAAAGTAAATTGCATGATATATAAATTTAATACGGCTATATGAATACATGATTTTGGCTAGATCCAAGTGCCGTTATTATAAAGTTTTAGCCCATTATATATATACTAATTTTGGCGCACAGCAGTTACATTTCAATAGATAGTAGAAACTAGAATCAATACAGTCGTCACTCAAACAAACAAACAAACAAACAAACAAGAGTTTGATTGTTCTAGATTAACTATTGATACGAACCAATGGTTTAGCGGAGACAATCTGCTATGGTGGTGTCCATGACTCCATGTTTTTAAATACAGTGTCATTTGTTGTAGGCCTATCTTCTGCTAACGTATTCTTCTCGAATACTTATCCGGAAGGAGCCTTTTTTGGACATTCAGGGGAGACAATCAAGAAAACAGCTAGAGTGCAAATGAAATGTTTACCTCCCATGTATTGACGAAAAAATATCAGCTAGCTAGATGCGATTTTATTTTAAAGCTTTGATCGATGACAAATATCGGTGGCACCTAACACCGCACACACTACAACTCCATGCTGTCTCACCAACCTTTTCTGAGAGCGGTGCGCAGTGAAGCTCAGTATTGACCTAGCCTTACATCTAGATGTAATCTAGGTCTTATTTATAAGGCTAGCGAAGTCCAGGGTCTAAGGCTAACGTCAATGGCTATAGGTCAATGATCATCAATTAACTATGTGTAGCGTACACAAAAGTATTCCTGCTCAATTTATATTAGATCGTCTAGCTTACATTTAATGTTTATTAATATATGATAAGCCTCCGTTTATGCAATAATAATGTTTCATTCAAACCCAAGTTAACAAACTGATCATTACGTTTTACCGTTTTTAAAATAAGTTAACACTAGAAATCTATCAAACGGTTTGATAATGTACCGCTCGGACTGTACCGTTAGTCAGGGCTAAAATTTTTATTTTTTTAAATATTTTTTTTGCTTTTCTGAAACCTTCTTTCCATAATCTTATGGTGCAAAAAGTTTTACCAAAAAATTCAATATTTAAGATTGTTTTTTTAAATTGTAAAATGCGTGCTTCAAAGATTATATATATCGAAGGGCGGACGGGATTAACGAGATTATCTCCCCTCAATTGACTACCCGCTGACTATTACCACAAACCAATTAGCGAAAGGCCAACAGATCAATTGTATGACCGTTTGGGATGTGTATTTTAACTGAACAGTAGACCTGGAGAAGAAATTATTGTGGGTGTTGGAACACACATGTATACAGACTACTCAATTGTAGGACTACTACTGATAGTCATTAACAAAGGTGTAAACGTGAACGACATCTGTGAAGCCGACGTCACTCAAATTTAGGAGTTAAAACGGCCATTTAAAGATATTTCTTTAAAAATATTTTTTAACCAAATTAATGCAATATAGATGAAACTCTATTTCGCCTTTTCATTCAATTAAAAAAAAAAAACAGGTTGTTTAATAAATTTATTGCAGTTGTCTTAAAACAATCCGGAGTTCAATCATATACAAACGATTAGGCCGTTTTTCTCAGCTTTCATTTTTCTTGATTTTTATGTTTTAAATCGTATATTTCTCGTAAACTATAACTGCACTAAGTATTTGAAATTTGGCACAGACAATCTTGCAGCCATGATCTAAAAAACCGTCATGCAGTTTTTTTTTATATTGATTTTCGTTTTGAAGATATTTAGCAAACTTTTTTTTAAGGACAGATTTTTAGTTTTTACTTATTTTTTTTATCAATTGTTCAAAAACTAAGTTGAATTTAGAACAACCCTATGACGGTTTTTTAGTTTAAATACTTTTCTACAAAGACAGTTTGGGGAAAAAATGTCGAACCATCTGAGAAAAATAAGAGTTATAAACAATTAAGGGTCAATTAAAAAAAAAAATGATTTGACGTTTTTCTTTATTAATGCCATTATTAAATAAAACGAATCATAATATGACATAATATTTAGAATCTTGAAGTCCTCCCCTTTGTAAATATATATAATGTTAACATGATCATTCTTTACCCTATATGTACCCTCTACAGCCACGAAACGATAAAGAGTCGCCTTTTCTTCTCCTGACTCGCGGTAGAGTCCTTAATTCTGTTAACACTTAACACAGTTTGAGAAATATTATCTGGGATTACAATTAATGTACTAAAATATATTGTAATCCCAGATATGATTTTAAATCTTATTGTTTATATAAACCGCGATTTGTAGCGGCGTCGGAACAGTTTTAAAAGGGGGGGGGGGGGGGGGCCCTATAACACCCAACAAGGC
>JARFOD010131078.1:0-13784 GCA_031763545.1 Mopalia muscosa
TACAACATGTGTATTTGGTCGTGCGGTCTGAAAACAATAAGCTACTTTTTCAAATTCTCTTTTGCGTTTCTTTTTTTTAAGAGTGTACTTCTACTTAATTGAAGAGCCCTACTTCAAATCTCGATATAGGGCAGTTACACAAACTGAAAATTTAAAACTCTGTATCTAATGCCCTATAGGCAAGAGTCTGATTTTCATAGACTGTAGGCGATGCAATTGAGGAAGAACAACTGTATCCAATAAAAACTGAGATAGGCATGCTATTGTGACTTCCAAGAAATGAGCGTCAAGGATCGAGACAGTATGGTACCTAAAACGTCCAATAGCGTATGGTGCATCACAACCCATAGGCCTACGAATTAATCAAGCCAATTTGCTTGACGTGGGATCATATTAAATCTTTAAAGACGAATCGATGTCTGAACCAATTATAAATCAATTATATAAAAGCATATGTTGGTAAAATTATTGTAAAATAATATTCTTTGTTTCAGAAAATTCTTAAAATCTTCGTTGCCTTGGTGTTGAGCATAGGGTGTTCAGCTCAGGATCCCTATTGCGTTCCGGCCGAGCCGAATCCAGCAACTGCAGGTACCAGGCCAAAAGCACAATCTTATCTAAACTTCGAGAACCAAACATGTCGCTCTTTGACTCGACTAGACAATATGGAGCTGCAAGGAAATCGTTATATACTCACTTATCGGCGTCTAAATATTCCAATTTGTTCGTATTAATCCGCTGACAAAATTCGATGTTTTTCTCGACGATTGCCTGAACAAGGTCGCTGCGAATTAATTAGGTCATGTCACTGGGTGTTTTGTCGTAGCTCAGAGGTTATAAAGAAATGATCTGTATACAGTCGAGGACTGGTGAGAGCAGACATGGACAATACCTTATCCAAGTTAAGAAAACCAAATATTTCTACAGGCTATTGATCTTTGATGTTACTAAACAAAATGGTCTTGTTTTACGGTAGCTAAAAGTGGAGTCTACGTGTCGCTACCATGATTTCACATATCTTTATTGTCTCCCTCAGAAAGTCTCTTCAACTTGCAACAACTAGTGTCATCTTTTTGTGGTTTGATTTTGAAACTGATAAGCAGTAATTAAAATGTTTAACGATTTGCTCCTAATCGAATTCGACAATCTCCATCTGAGAGAAACTATTTTACTACTATACTGTCACTTATCATGGACTATATACAAATCCTTTATGGGTATATTAACAGAGGTTTCGGACTTTCTCGAAGATTGTCACAAAAGGTTTGGCTGTTAAGCAATTAATTAGAATCAGCTATAAGTTATTTTTAGACTTATTTTGTACATTAAACAGAGGTTTCGAACTTTAATGTATACGAAGTTTGACTGACATGGGAATAGATTTAGATATTTTATCATGCAAATATCGTGTCCATTCGAGATTTCGTCTTACATAAATGACATGCCATTTGTTGGCACTGATAAAAGAATGTCTGTGGCTAGAGGATTGCCAGGGGTTTACTGAAGAAAAAAAACCAGCCAATTAAAATCCTCTTTAAGATATTTCAGTTTAAATCTTCATACAGACTTTGATTGATTGCCGTCAGGCAGCTTATTCAACGGCCGCGTTCTTAGCTCGACTTAAACAAGTACAGTTTGGAAAGCTTCAAATGACATGACCTTTTCGCAGAGACCCTTTGGCTAATCTCTAAAAAAAATACCTCGAGTTTTGTCAGCGGATAAACACAAACGATATATATACATAGCCATTGATCAATGACCGTGCAACAACATAAATTCCCTATAGGTTATAACGTTTCAATAGCCCGCCTAATATAGTTTACAACTATAAGCGTTACTGTAAAACAAAAACATTAAAACGTTGTATCGGAAATATAAAGTTGACACCACTAATCTATGAAAGACAGCAGTCTATTGGGTATCCTATTTGCATACAAAATTTCTTTTAAAAATATATATAGGACATTTAATTTAAATGACTACCGGTACCTTCCTATGTTCTTTATACCTCACCACAGGCTCTAAATTGCACCCTCGTTAACTACATCCTAGATGACAGTTGTAATATGCATAGTATACAATGCGGCTGTTGTTGTTTCTATTACCAAAGGCCCACCCTTGCCGGCACTTAAGGACACCTTTCAAACCCGTATTGAGGCGAATTTCATGTATCCGGGCACCACGATGGACATCGAGGAATATTTTGACGATACGACCAACAGAGGAGCTGTCAAGACGAAAGTCATAGATTCTGAAAGCTTCATGGTATATAGTTACGAGACGAATGAGCTGTTCGCTGGATCTTTGGGTAAAGTACAACCAGATTGTAATGCCAAATATATCAATTATAAGGAAGCCGTGACAAATTATCTCAGCTATCCGATCAAGGGCAAACAACAGTTATTATTAAACATCTGAACGTGCTTGTCCAACCTGAAAAAAATGTTTGGCCATGACGAAATGCTCTCTAAATAATGTATGGGTATACGTATAAGATATTCAATACTATGCAATAAATATTCACAATTCTCGTGAATTCTCGTGAATTCTTGTCTTACTTAATTGATAGAAATTTAAATGTTTTTAGTGAATATTTGTTGAATGATAGTCAGTGTTATAGGGAGAGAAGAGATATAGCATGAATGGTTTACCATACATAATTTGCTAAGTCAGTTAGCAAATCATCTCTAATGCTGTCTCATTAGTTTTTGATGTTTTTGTCATGATATACGGACATTTATGACCGTCACAAGCCGCAGGCTCAGTGCGTACGTGCTTGTCGAAGGTCGGTGTCGGTGCAACTTCTCCCTAAAAGATGTTTCCGATATTTGAGCTTCATTAAAATTCAGCGATTGAAAAACAGATCTGTTTTGAACTATGTTTGTGTCAACCAAAAATTGATTTCTATAATTAGTTTTATTACTTCTTTAAAACAAAATCTGATATGTAGGCGGCATGTTTGATTTTATATTACCCGTGGAATTTGTGACATAAGACCACCCCTGGGGTGTACGGGTTTATACCCAGCTGGAAAATGACCAATCAGATTACAGCGAATTTAGTTGTCGATTAATAATTAATGGACGCGGTTCGAACACTTCTAAACACCATTTTTCGTAACTGCTAATTACAGTATTTTTATCTTTCTAGACTAGCTTTATTTTGTTATTTCTTCCCCTTCAATTATCGGGTTAACTTGACAACCAATTGAATGCCGTACTCTACACACTGTTTTTGAAGATATTTAGAAACGCTATAGGATTATGCTGGTATTCGTATTAGACTTCACTTTGTTATTATTGTATGTTGTGTTGTCACTAAACATAACTTGACATTTTTGCCTGATTTTTCATTGGTATGAGGACTGTTGTCTACCACATATATATTGCAGACCTTTATCCGTTCAAATATCTTAAGTTGATGACCAATATACAATAGCTGAATTTTAATGACAATACTAGAATACGGAAACATATTTTTGGATGCAAGTACGAGTTTGAAAAATCAGATGTCAGGGACTGGCTGCTCTAAAAACAGTTACTCGTTAACACCAGATCACTAATCACCGGATTATAGATAACCTGCAACCAGCCCTTGGTCTGTGGCTCTGGGCGTACTAGCTGACATTGGCAATGTAGCAGATTCCATTTGCTTTCTTTCTTTCATCTCTCAGTTCTTACTGACTACCTCTAATTTGACCAAAACATTCTTTCCGTTTTGGTTTCAAAATTGAACAAAATGGCGTCTTCTGATACCTTTTTATTTTTGGAAAAGGTACTAGTCATCCTTTAAAGGAAATGGCTAGCCAGACGCTGGATAGCCATAACTGTCCGTACACCCTTCTAAAAATGTCAATTACTAATAATATCAGAACTGATATATTTGTATTTGATCATTTTCAGATGACATGTCTTGTGTAACAACTAACTTGACTGGCAACTCTGAAAACTTTATCTTCGGGGTAAACGATGCCCAGGGTAGCCCTCATATTTTCACCACAAATGGAGCCTTGCGGTTTGGAACAGACTTTGCAGAGGTAAATTTTTCTGCTATTATTTTCTTGTTTGCTGTGTGTGGGTTGTGGTAAAATCTTGTTTTATAGGGATTTATATTTGTTAAAAAAGAAATGAATGTCGATAAAATCAATTTGAAAGACTTTATATAGTTAGTTCGTTTTATCCAACAAATGTTAACGTGAACCCCACAATATTAGACCTAATCACTTCTCAGCCTATTCAGTTATATTTATATTTAGTGAATAATTGTATAAGTTTTTATCGCTCATATGCCTTTGGCGTGAACATTTGAAAATATAAATATGGCTTATTGGCTGGATTAGTATTTCTTCCGCAAGCCTCTGTATCTCTGTCGGTTAGATCACTGATCCTGCTATCCAATTTAAGAGACTCTAGTTCGGACCCCGGTGGGGGCAAGCAAAACCTGGAGGGAGCCTCGTGTAAATTCCCCCACTATTGCTGGAGCCACATATTGTAACTCACTCGTTTGTCTGATGGCAGGCAGGCGGACTCGAACCCGTGGGCGCTACATCGAAAAGGGATTTATAGGTCGACTCGCTTATCGCTAAGCCACGGCCGAGAAAAATAATATCTAGATGAATATGTGAACCTTTACATGAAGTTTTATTTATTGTAGACATATCTTGGACAAACAACAGTACGGGGACTTCCTGTTGATCACTGGCAATCCTGTATCTATTGGAAAGCGGCACAGGCATATTTCACTGTGGACTATTATTTCACTCGTGAGTATACGGCTTGAATAACCAGCTGGATGACTGACGATCTACTTCACTATTATATGTAGGAGCTTCATAACTGAGAATTGCCGTTAGACTATATATGCTTATGCATTCTCAGTTATATCAGAACAAATTAGAGACAAGTTGGCAACCCCTTTTGCCAGATCGTTTTCGGCTATATAACATTGACTTTTATCACTAAACTTTCGTCATCATCAACAAAAAGATAAAAGGTCTCCAATTAAATGAAAGGATATTTTGAAAGGATGTGAAAAAAAATTGAGTTATCAATATGGGTCAAGAAACTGGCTATTACGCTGTTATTAAAATGATAGGAACATGTATCCAGAGTTCTATAGAATTGTCCATAGTTACCGCCTGTCTAGTCTGGTTCACTTTATTTATTTATAACTGTATTTAATCAGGAATAAGATGAGTATATGCATGACCGTAAAGTCAAGTCTGATTAGCTACCTATTGTTTTAAGAAAATGGTTTGGGGTCTAAGAAATATATGACATTTAACTTGCGGCTTTACTGCGACCAATGGACACTTCCAGAAAAAGTAAAGAGAATAGGGAATACTGCTTTAATTGGTTCATATTAGGTTGGGACGTGTTTTCCTTCCATATATATTTGCTAATTTTAATAGCGAAGTTTTCGTTTTTCTTTAGTGGCAAACTGGACAACGCCGTACGGGATTTCACGAACACCCGTCCGTGCCTGGGTACAAGGGACACTCCAAAATGATGACAAAACACAGAGACCCTTGAATCACTATTATGACTATTTTAGTTTTATTCCGGCCATTATAGACTCGACGGTCTTTGAGGTAAGTCCGCTATATTATAGATCCAGGTATCGTCAATGCAGTCTTACGCTTTGTTGACGATACAGCTAAGCACTATTGGCGTTGTAGACTCCAGTCTTTACTCAATAGTGTCTTTATCAACAAAATATCACGATGTTATATATATCTTTTATACCTAAATTTAAATTCAAAAAACTTTACTGATTGGATGGTAATTTTTAAAAATATTGTCTTAAATATAACACCTCTTGTTATTATCATCTCTCTTTAATGGCAGCATTGTTATGAAAAGCGACCTGTCGATATGAAACTGATGGTAAAAAGGTACCGTGAGTCAAAGTTGAACTAAGAGCATATGTGCTCGGGGTATATACCATCGATCAGAGAAAAAAAGGACAACGAGGATAGTTTTTAACATAATTTATCCGAAGTTATGTTTGTTCACAAAAGTGAGCAACAAGACATTGAATTTGGCGCCGTTCTATGCCATTTCGGACTATGCTTTTTATATTTTAGACGCCGTCTGGCATCGTTTGCCCCAATCGTGTTGTTACAATGGACGTCCCTAAACTGGCAGGACAATATTCCTACCGTCAAGAGATCATCGTGCCGGACGAAGGCAGTGTGACTTTAGCCGATGTAAGAACCCATAATATTGTCACACAGAGCATCTGTCATGTTTTTACTTTATAAGATTTACTTGAAAACTGTCAACCTTTATGTACATCACCTAAAACTAAGATAAATCTGTGCATCATTAAGAATGGTTTATAACACGGAATGTTGACTGAATGTTGATTGAATGTTGACTGAATAGTAATTTTCACTGAATGTTGACTGAATGTTGACTGAATCCTAAAGCAAACAGGCCATTGTAACGGCTAAATACGAAATAATCAACGCTCATACCAGATATACATACAATGTAAAGATACGGCGGATGCATGCAAAATGTTCTTTCTCTGCAATAAAAATAACTAACGCAAGGCACGGATTCCTAATAACTCATGGTTTCGGTTCCCACAGGGACATGGACAATTCCTGTTCCTGTTCCATAGACAATTCCTGTTCCTGTTCCATAGACAACTCCTGTTCCTGTTCCATATACAATTCCTGTTACTATTCCATAGACAATTCCTGATCTCTTCTTATTATCGTTTATCGGTATCTAGTAACCACGGTATTTTAAGCTTTTCGTTAAAAAGGAAAAAGTGTCAGATACCTGATACATACAAAAATATAATACTTCTGATGTGATTATTATTTGTAGGTATGGTACGATTCGAGTTACAGGTTAATTCGTTATGACTACAAAAACCAGGACCCAGCAGCACCGTTTTTCTCCACAAATCCAATGACAGAAATCCACGACTACAATACAGGTCAGGGCATGTCCTCATGTAGAAGGGCAATATAATTCTTGGAGGATGCGCTTAAGATATAATTGGCGACAAATTTTCCAAGATCAATTAATAAGATCAGAATAAAGAGATTAATCAATCAAGCAATCCAGTAATCGATCAGTCAGCCAAGCAAACAATACCAATCAGAGAATCGACAAATGAGTAAACTAACGAATCAGTGAACGAATAAAGCAAACAGCCATTCGACCAATAAATCAATCAATACATGAACCAGTCAATCAGTAATTCAATCACCTAACGAACTACGGTAACAGTCGATCAATCAATCAACTTAAAGCAACGTGTTATTTACATTGCTTTACAGGTGTCAATTCTGAATAGCCAAGATCCATCAATAAATCAATCACTGAACAAATTATTTAACAATCAATCAATCAATCAATCAACGTGTGGTTTGTATTGTTATTGCAGGTGTCGCCTACGGTGTAGACAAGATCCATCAATAGATCAATCACTGATCAATAAAGGCCTAAGTTAACAGTCAATCAATCAATCAATCAACTTAAAGCAACGTATAATTTGCATTGTTATTGCAGACGTCGCTTACAGTATAGACAAGATCCATCAATAATTCAACCATTGATCAATATAAATTAACAGTCCATCAATCAATCAACTTAAAGCCACGTGTGATTTGTTTTTTCAGGTGTCGCCTACGGCATAGACAAGATCAACGGTAACTGCTCTATAAAACCCTTGGAGCACAACAGCTTCGATGTCTCACTAAATTACACACAACAATCGTACGTGGAACAGATGAGGACGGGACAAGGTCTGTTTTTCCTGGACGAATCCTATTCGTATGAAGGGCAGGTAAGGTGTACGAGTCCTGCCAGCAGGAAACGTGTACTTTCGTTTTGTTCACAGGACTAACAAGATTCTTTCCTTCTCTATGTACAATAGATTCACAATAGCATAAATGGTACTCTCAGCAAACATAGGAACCAGCAGCAACAGAATAACGCAAAATAGTAATAATTTAATGATAAATAGACCAAAATGATATAAAATATGATATCATAGGCCTACACCTTGTTGATTACTCGCCATTCACAATGAGACAGACGAGTCCATTACTCGTTTTGTAACCATCAAGTACCGTCTAGCTTTTCAACGCAGGGGGCAACTTTTGAATAAACCCGCGCAGCACATTTTCACCTGGAAGTCATGTGACTCGCCGCCAAAGTTATGTAAACCCCAACAACATTAAGAATGTTTCAATGCGCAATTTAGGTAAAACAAAACTGGATCATAAGTTTTATTAAGAAATAAATAATTTTTTTAGTTATTTTTAATTAGAATTACATTGGTAGCTGCATTACACCATCCTCCTGCATTTGTGTAGTTGGACATTGTCGGACTAGGACCGCCCAATTAACGGTAATCTAACAAATATTGCTACAAATATTATACTGTTCGTTATTAACTTTTACTTAATTATCTTTTATTTTATAGAGGACCATTAGTGGTATAGTTTGTGATGTTTTTGTTGCGAGAATATCAGACTTTGTGATTCCCAATGCAACTTTGGAATATTATTTTCTCTCGGTAAGTAACAGTGATATTGTTTAATATTTGTGCTATTCAATGCCAGTTTGGTAAATTGGAGGAAGACTCGTACATTTCCCAATATTAAAAAAAGTATCAAAATACGCTATCTTGTTTAATAAGGATTCTCTATCCCCCTATAGAGTGTTTTTACATTTCGCCGTTTTACTTCTAAACTACTGTGAATTTTGCAACACATGTAGATATATTCCGAGTCGCTTTTGTGTGCAGAACAATACTAAGTAAATTATTTTTTCTAAAACTTACAGAAAAAAGATTTTGCATAAAAAAAATCAATTTTTACTACCTCTTTTTCAGATTGCTACCTCTTTTACACTATTTACGTCAACTGTTCAATTTTACATCAACGTATAAAACATTATGTGAACCCAAAAACTGTTATTCACTTTTTCCCTATTTGTCTTAGTTTTCTTGCAATATTGGGTTAAAGGTCAAAAATCCCCAAAATTAATCAAAATAGTGAAATTTCAACTTCTTACAACTTTATCTAAGAAACGAAAAAGATATTCAAAATCTGAATGACAGTTTTTTTAGTTTGTATGTTAAGATGACCTGTGCAAAAGATCAGTTCTGTAAGTATAAAACTAGCTAAGGAGTAGGCATTTTCCCAAGTATGGTACACTGAAAAATGAAAGCAGAGAAAACGGCTAAAATGTATTTCTGATTTATTTTACGACAGTTGTACCTCTTTCATGCTAATTCTTTGAAGTATTTCAATCTAGTTTTTTTCACAATTTGTTTATAATATCGAATTGAGTAATTCTCGGATGTTTCGTAAATAAGTATGCATAGATATTGAGAAATATACCAGTTTTTCTAAAAAAATTGACAAGAGTTAACCAAGAAAGAGTTAACCATGTCAAATGTTAGTTGAATTCCATTCAAGCTGTGATCTATCACTGAACAGGCTAACACCAATCAACCACATGCGGCGTCAGTGAATAAGTGCTCAATATACAATGCATGAAAACCGTTGATGCGGTCAGACAGTTAATCCTCTCCAGGCAGCTACCTGTATTTAATTCATTGTCAAAACACCCCTGGTAGAGTATCCTTAAATTTCTATACGAAAACTGCCTGAATGTTTAGATACTGTAACATTCTCCAATAGATGATTGTAAGTCAGTTAACATAGAACTTCTTGTCCCACATAGTCAGATTTCTGTCCGAAAAGGCCTTAATTGGTAAATACAATTACAGTCTCCAGTGGAAAATGGAATCAGCAGTAGCGTTACAGAAGTATAACTATTGACGGATACCTTGATTAAGGGCAAACTATTTGAAGGAATTTTCAGTGATATTTGCTTATATGTGTGGCGGTACCTCGTTTAGATACTGTAAACGAGGCAACATACAATTATTGGCTTTAATATTAAGAGATTATCTTTTTCGAAATCCGTTGAGTGTGCAGTACTCACTCGATGTTCGGGGTTTCTTCCTCATTATATAAGTTTCATTTCTTGTTAATTTGATATTTATCCCGAACTATTGCTTTGTAGCAGGGATTGCTCTGAAAATTGATAACACCATTACAGCCTGTTTAATATAAACTGATCCTAAAATTAGTGTTTCTTAAAAATTTCATTGTTATTTGTAAATCGTCTAAACGCTATTGAAATGTGCAAAAGTATTGGGGGTTTGAACAAAAAGTCGAATCCGTGTCTGATGTAGATTTGCAATATTGCATTGAAGCTTGATATTAACCTATATGAAAGCGATTAGCGCCCTTTTATAGAATAGTTACCGTACACTGTCCCATATTTTGCCACTCTATATGATCACACCAATTGACTGTTTTGCAGAGCGATTGGACAGAGGATTCCCAAAATGGATTAGACGAAGGGACGGCGGTTCCTGTGCGACTAGACATCACGCGTGACGTAAGAATAGCATTGAATAATAATTATACAGCCTTTTTGTCGTCTATAAGTTTTGAACGACATTTAGAAGTGGAATAACATAATTATACAATTTCTGGATAACCACTTCTTGTTTTGTGATAGAACACAACGTTTCGATACATATGCCTGTATCTTTTACACCTGATGAAGATTTAGGCATATGTTATATGTCATATGGCATATGTTATAAATTATATAATTATTTTTGTAGTCTACGTTAAAAACCGAGGAAGAATAAACTGTTATCTGTTTTGCTTGTGACACTTAAGATCTCTGAAGAAACCTTAAGAAAACAACAATCTCAAACTTAACACCTGGGATTACGATATACAGGAATATGTAACATCTAGCTTTAACCGTTTCAAACCGCTAAGGCAGTTTTTCATTTACCCCCTTGTCAACTATGTGTAACTCCGTGGAAGATATGTAACTGCTTGTCAAGGTTGATTCACAATCCAGATAAATTTATATTTCGATTATTTGTTAGAGTGCAAAAACTGCGGCAAATAGCATTCCGCCTTGTTATCGCATTATTTGTGTCCAGCGGTTGTCTTATTACAGCTAGCATACGTTGCGTTCGGTCATTGGCTTATTTTTGCATCCTTGGCGTCAAGTGATTGCTCTATTATGGAATGCTCTGTACCCACTAATCTCCTTGTTTCGCACGGTTCGCCTTAAGCGATTTACTTATTGTGACATTCTTTGTACCTAGTGATCGCCTTATTGTGACATGTTTTGCCCTAAGTGATTGCCTTATTCTGTCATGCTTTGTAGCTAGTGATCGCATCATTGTCGCATGTTTTGCGCCAAGTGATCGTCTTATTGTGACATCATTTGTACCAAGTGATTGTCTTATTTTGACATTCTTTGTACCCAGCGTTCAGTTTATTGTGATAAGCTTTGTGCCCAGTGCTCGCCTTATTGTCTCATGCTTTGCGCTAAGTGCTCGCCTTATTGTGATATGCTTTGTACCCAGTGATCGCCTGATTGTCGCCTGCTTTGTACCCAGTGATCACCTTATTGTGATAAGCTTTGTAACCCATTGCTCGCCTTATTGAGATATGCTTTGTACCCAGTGATCGCCTGATTGTGGCATGCTTTGCGCTAAGCGATCGCCTTATAGTGACATACTTTTTACCCAGCGATCGCCTTATTGTGAAATGCTTTGAGTCAAGTGATCGCCCTATCGTTGCATGCTTGGTGCCCAGTGATGTTTGGCCCGCGGCTGTGGCTTAGTGGTAGCGAATGGGCTTCCTAAGCTGAACCTGCTTCGATTTACCTTTTACGGATCGAGTCCGCCTGTCGACCACGAGCGAGTCACATGTTGTGGCTTCGGCAATCGCGGGGTTAGTTTTTACCAGGTTTCCTCCAGGATTTCCACCGCAATAAGGCTGTGTACAGAGTTAAGTGGACAATCCGTCGCCATATAAGTGAAATTCCTTTGAATACGAGGTTTAACACCTATCAAACAAACAAACGAACACTGATCGCTTCATTGTCCCATGCTTTGTGTCAATTTTTTCGAATTATTGATGCAAAAATTGCGTCTAGTGATCCCCTTGCATGATCCGTGTGACATCACTTGTGGCTTCCTTAATCCATTGGCGGACACATGAGGAACATTACATAAAAAATAAAATGTAAAACAAATTGATGACAATATTGTCTTATATTTGTCCACAGAGCGACTACCATGCTGTTTATAATTTCTTCGCATTCGATCAAGAACATCCAGATCTGACTAATTTTGACATCACTGCCTGTTTTGACGAGGATTCAAGCAAAAACATCGAGATAAAATTTCCAGGTATTGCAATTTGACACAAAGTAACACTCGTTTTCCCCTTGCCCCCTTATTACAGAACTGTTGTTGTTATTTGATCGGTTAATTGTATTACAGTAAGGTTGTTGTTATTTGATCAGTTAATTTTATAGCAGCCGGTATAATTTTTGGTATTTGATCAGTTAATTTTATTACAGTATGGTTGTAGTTATTTGATCGGTTAATTTTATTACAGTACGGTTGCTGTTATTTGATCGGTTATTTTTATTACAGTATGGTTGTTGTTATTTGATCAGTTAATTTTATTGCAGTATGGTTGTTGTTATTTGGTCAGTTAATTTTATTACAGTATGGTTGTAGTTATTTGATCTGTTATTTTTATTACAGTATGGTTGCTGTTATGTGATCGGTTATTTTTATTACAGTATGGTTGTTGTTATTTGGTCAGTTAATTTTATTGCAGTATGGTTGTTGTTATTTGATCAGTTAATTTTATTACAGTATGGTTGTAGTTATTTGATCGGTTGATTTTATTACAGTATGGTTGCTGTTATTTGATCGGTTATTTTTATTACAGTATGGTTGTTGTTATTCGATCGGTTAATTTATAACAGTATGGTTGTTGTTACTTGATCTTTTAATTTTATTACAGTATGGTTGTGATGATTTGATATTTTAATTTTATTACAGTATGGTTGTTGTTATTTGATCGGATTATTTTATTACAGTTCGGTTGTTGCTATTTGATCGGTTTATTTTATTACAGTACGGTTGTTGTTATTTGGGTTTTTAATTTTATTACAGTATGGTTGTGTTGATTTGATTGGTTAATTTTATTACAGTATGGTTGTTGTTATTTGATCGGTTTATTTTATTACAGTATGGTTGTTTGTTATTTGCTCGGTTACTTTTATTACAGTTTGGTTGTTGTTATTTGATCGGTTATTTTTATTACAGTATGGTTGTGGTTATTTGATCGGTTACTTTTATTACAGTTTGGTTGTTGTTATTTGATCGGTTTATTTTATTACAGTCTGGTTGTTTGTTATTTGATCGGTTACTTTTATTACAGTTTGGTTGTTGTTATTTGATCAGTTAATTTTATTACAGTAAGGTTGTTGTTATTTGAGTTTTTAATTTTATTACAGTTTGGTTGTTGTTATTTGATCGGTTATTTTTATTACAGTAAGGTTGTTGTTATTTGAGTTTTTAATTTTATTGCAGTATGGTTGTGTTGATTTGATCAGTTAATTTTATTACAGTATCGTTGCTGTTATTTGATCGGTTAATTTTATTACAGTATGGTTGTTGTTATTTGATCAGTTAATTTTATTACAGTATGGTTGTTGTTATTTGATCTGTTAGTTTTATTACAGTTTGGTTGCTGTTATTTGATCATTGCATTTTATCACAGTTTGGTTGTTGTTATTTGATCGGCTGTTTTTATTACAGCATGGTTGTTGTTATTTGATCGGTTAATTTTATTACAGTATGGTTGTTGTTATTTGATCAGTTAATTTTATTACAGTATGGTTGTT
>JARFOD010131089.1:0-13783 GCA_031763545.1 Mopalia muscosa
TTCGTTTCTTGCCTGGTGTTAAAAAGTGATTGGAGTATTTTCACTGATGGTGCATTGTGGAGTTTTAAGGGAAGCGAGTTCCATATTACAGGTCCAGAACAGGACAAACTTTTCTTTTGATAAAGATCGTTCAGGGACTTTTAAACTGTGACAGCTTTTTCCATATCGACTTGGTCAAACACTGACTGCCATTGTAGAATTTTGAAGAGTTCTGTTTATGGGTATGTTTGGGTTTATCCAGAATTAGGCGAGAAGCAGATTTTTTAAGTTTATATATTCTGTCAAGCAGTTGTTTATAGCAGTTGCCATAAATACTCAGACAATAGGTGATTTGAGGAGCAATATCACCATTGTAGAATAAAAGTCATGATTTTTTTGTGGCAGTAGCTTCTTGTGGTTTCTTAATATAGATAACAGATGAGATACAATTTTACAGACATGGTTTATGTGATATTCCCAAGAAAGGCTTTTATCAAAGTGTAAGCCTAGTAGTTTTTGATGAGTGACAGTTTGAATAATTGCTCCATTATCATAATGTTTAAGGACTTCTGAGGTATTGAATTTAATCTTCGGGCAGAACCAAGTAGCATTACTTTTGTCTGGTCAGGGCTAATGAGCATCTTGTTTTCATTACACCAATTGGAACATTTTATCATACATTCATTAAGTTTGTTTTCAATTTCTGATGTACATGTTGAAGAAAAATGTAAAGTGGTATCATCAGCATAGGTTTCTACGTCACAATCAACAGATAACAGATAAGTTATTCATATATAAAATAAACAGAAGGGACCCAAGAATAGAGCCCTGAGGTACACCTGATTTTACCTGAAGTGGGACAGAAAGGGTAGTGTCCAAAGAAACGCTTTGAGTCCTTAAATTTAAATAAGATGACATCCATTTTAAAGCTGTCTCACTGAAACCATATATATCTAATTTTAGCAATAAATGGTCATGATCAATCAGGTCAAATGCCTTTTTAAAATCAATCATGACAGCTCCTATGATTTCATCATTATGCATTGCTTTCATCCATTTCTCTACAAGATTTGTTAGAGCTGTAGTACAGGAGTGTTTTGGGCGGAAACCGGACTAAGAATCACTAAGTAGATTGTGTGCAGTTATGTAAATGTACAACCATTCATGTACATGTCTCTCTATCAGTTTGGACAGCACTGGGAGAATTGATATAGGTCGATAGTTCTCGGCTTTGTTCACAGACCCATTCTTGTGTAAAGGATAGACTTTAGAGTTTTTCCATGATTCAGGGAAAATGCCTGTTTTAATACATAGGTTAATCAATTTTGTTAAGCTGGGTGTAATTATATAAGCACTAATTTTAAGAAATTTTGGGTTGATGTTATCAAGGCCTGTGCTTTTGGTCACATCAAGAGTAGATAGAAAATTAAAGACATATGGTTCAGTTATAAGTGGAATGTAAAATTTATTTCTAGGAGGAAGTTTATTTGAAACAAATTCCCTGAGTCTATTTAGAGTTTGAGATGGATCATAGTTCTTGTTTGGTAACAGTCGTTCAGCAGATTTTATAAAAAAAGTTGTTAAGTTCATCAGCTATCTCGGAAGGATCAGTGAAGTTCATGTTATCTCTAATAAGTGAAGTAGGTTTAGCATTGTTCGGTTTACAGTTAAGTTTGTCTATTATTTTCCAGGGATTTTTCTTTTTGTCGTTGTCAATCACATGTTTTAAATAATCTTTTTTAGCCTTATAAATGATGCCATTCAATGAATTTTTTGATTGCCTGACTTCAGTGTTTGATTTATTGGAGTTCTTCTGTCTTTCTCTCATAATGAAAAGTATCTCCTCATTCAACCATTCAGGTTGTTTAACTTGTTTGACACGCTTTCGCTTTATTGGTGCATTATGGTCAAGTACTTTTAAAAAACATTGTGTCCACATCTCTACTGCAGCATTGGCAGCTGGGCATTCTGACACTTTAGAAAAATCTACTTCACAAAGCTCATTACAAAATGTTTCAATGTCAAAATGCTTCATGTCCCCTAAAAAAAAATCTCTTTATGTTAACCTTTTTTCACAGAATAGTTACCTTTACGAGAAATAAATGTTGCTTTGTGATCACTTAGTGACAATTCTATAACATCTTTGTAGAATATTTTTTCAGTATTGGTTGTGTAGACATGGTCAATAAGAGTTGATGTGGATTCAGTTACACGAGTTAGTTTATCTATCAATTGGGCTAAAGTATAAGTTTCGCAACATTCAGCCCATCTATTAGGTATTTTATCGGCTAAGTTGATATTAAAATCTCCCAGAATAATCATTTCTTGCTCTTCAGTATACACATTTTTAAGCATATCCTCATACTCCTCTACCCACTGAGCAGGAGCTTTTGGAGGTCTGTAAACAAAGCCAAGAATGAAGGGTTTGGACTTAGGCAATTGAATCTCTAGCCAGATTACTTCTAGAGTTGTCTCCAAGTCCTCTCTTCTGATATATGGTACATTTTCTGATATATAGACTGCGACCCCTCCACCAACCCGCTTCCTTCTGTCTTTCCTTTCTAGTACGTACCCTGAAATATTTATTAACTTATTACTATGGTATTTCTTCAGGAAGGTTTCAGTGAGGCCTAAAATGTCTATCTCCTGTTTTCTCTTAGTTAGTAAAATATCTAACTGATCCACTTTCGGCACCAGGTTTCTAACATTGAGGTGACCTATTCTCAGACCCCTGTTGGGTAAGCCAAGATCAATATCACAAGTTAAGAAATTATGTTTAACATTCCATAATTGTTTAGGAGAATTAAATATGAAAATAGTACCTTTTGGATCATGGAGAGACAATTGAGTGAAGCAAAATATACTGATAAATTCTAAACAGTTAACATTAGTGGTCACATCGGTAAGAATATTTAACATTTTGATAAAGGGACAACATAATTGAGTATCATTAACTAGTACAGTATCCGCTAAAGATTTGTCTCTAAAACTAGTATCCGCATTCACTTTCACACATGGAGAGCACTCAGGGACAGATATAGCGTTAGTAACATTAGGTATATCACAGGTGGGCATATTTACAAAGATGTTTTTGGGCTTATTGGAACAACAGTTTGTATTTGCTTTGGATATGTTAGTTGTTGCTTTGCCACTGAATGATGGGCACTGTAAGGAGCACTGACAATTTGTTAGTAGATAGTTGCATTCATCACATAGATATTGTAAAATTTGGAAAGGGGATGAACGAATGAAGGTAGCATTTGAAGTATGATGGGAATTGTTGGCACTATAAGATGAACGAAGATGGCGAGTCTCTAGAGAGGTCTGTAATACGGCTTTCATTTTTAGCACATGGCCAGGTTCTCAATGATCTGAATTTCTGCAGTTTTTGGCTTTATGACCAGATTGGGTGCACACATTGCAACGAATCGGAAATTTATGCCAGCAATCGGCTTCCATATGGTTCCCTTTTCCGCATTTGAAGCATCTGTTTGTTTCTGGGAGTTTAATTTTTCTTCTTCTCTGAATTATCGGAACAATCTCATGCATGCTTGCCAGCAATGCTGATGTACCCTTCCCACTGAGGTGAAGTCCATCTCCAACTAAGAAATCCCTATTGACTTGTCCATTCCTCAATTTGAAATTGCTTGCGTTGTCTACAAACTGTAGTCCATACCAGTCAGCAAGCTCCTGAAGGCGTTTGTTAACCTCATAAACTATGTTTCTCCCAGTTTGATCATCCATTCTGGGACATATTCCTGATATTATAACACTGGTTGCTGGTGAACTGATGTATATTAAATTCAGTAAGATGTCATAATTTGATACAATTGCATCCACATCATTTGTGGCCTGGCAGTCATTAGTTCCAATGTGTAGGATCAATGTTTGATAGATATTAACCATGCTAAGCTTCTGTGAGATATCATTGATATGGGCACCTCGTAATGTCTTCACTTCATTTCCTTTTATAAGTCCTTTCACCTTTACCCCTTGCAACATGGAATCACCAATAATAAGTGTGGGGTAGAGCTTGTCTTCTGTTGTGTCAATGTCTTGTTTTATCCCTGTGGCACTTGTCAACACAGTGGGTATTGCTCTGGCTTTTTTGTCTGGCTGAGACTCAGAGTAGTTATCAGGTGATAGGGACTGCATTGGCTCCATTGGGGGAAGAATAACTTGTGGGTCACCAGCTTTCTGAACAATACTGGGCTTGCAGGGGGGCAGAAGCTTGGGCAGGTCATAGGTTTGGCTTGAACTAGACTTAGTAGGCCTACATACAAAATCTCCTCTTGTCTGTGTATAAGTGTCCACACCTGTTGTGATCTTTGGTGGCTGATATTTACATACCTTATACTGAAGTTGAACAACTTGATCCTTTAATTGTTTTACTTGTAACAATAAATCCTGTTTGTCCTTTACTAAATTTGAAAAACAGATTTCACACCCATGTGAATTAATGTCAGGTAAACATTCTGGGTCCCAAGTGCCTCTCATTGACACTGCATCACAGAAGTGTTGGTACTGTTTATCAAGCAATATTTAGGGTATGTTAAGCTCTCATTATGTACAGGCGTTGAACTTATTATACCATTAATCTCACCCCTTACTGTCAGAGTACAGTTTGTAAAACATGGGGAATTCATATGTAACATGTTGACATTTTCATCAGAAGTAGAGCAATTAATCAAAACAGCTAGGTCTGCCTTTGTAAATCCTACAAAAGAGCCACTTTCCACATGACTAAAAGCGTCCTCCATTTTGAAAATTTGTTTGCAACAACAACAACTTGTTCTAGTTATTATCCTCTAGGAATGAGATGCAGGTAAATTGTAAGTCCAATTTATCTGCCAAACATTGTACAATACCTTTACACACACTATTATACTTATATTTTGCTATAGAGAGTTGAAGTAGTACTTAAATAACTTTGGCTTTCAGGAGCATTACACTGTTGAACACCACTGGCGGCCATCTTGGATATGATGAAGAGGAACGCCCTGTAGAAGCCCAAAAGGTCCTTCAAGGCTTGTGATGTTCCTGATGCTGTGAAGAATGATGGTTATTTTCACTGGCCGTATCAAATGAATAACCAAAATCGCTGTAAAATGCCAGACTGCACACGCAGATCCCATTTTCATGTGTTCAAAATGTAACGTTGTGCTCTGTGTTGTTGGTTCAGACTGTTTCCTCAAGTTCCATAATGCTCTTGAGACTATGTCAAATACTGTTTTCTGAAGTCCCACAAGGCTAATGGGATTACTGTATGGCTATTTTGCTAATGTTAGCAGACCATGTTGCTGTCGACAGTTTAATAAAATATTGGACTTATTACATAACTTTTTGTTGTTGAAGTGTCGAATGCCCAACAAACTTGAATGAGTACAAAATTGATATAATATACTATAGTAAAAACTTGACTAATCAATGCATAAATATGCTCAAAAGGGTCCATTATAAACATATATGACAAAGAAATTGAGTAAAATTCAGTACTTTTATCACAGGCACTCTCAATCAAACCAGAAGTAGAACAATTTAGGCCTTTAAGACATCCCTATTGTTGACGCTGCCTTTGTTGATATTTATCCGAAACTAAAGTACATGTATATTATTTTAAACATTGTAAGCAAATGTGTCTTGAGAATTAATGTCTTTTGATGCGTTCTGGAAGACAGATAATGGGGTGTTGGGGATGACGTCAGAATATCGGAAGTGTCCTCCATGTATGTCTGATGGATAAGCTATCTTTAACAGGGTGAATACTATGCTCGTACACGCCAATCACCTGATACCAGTACAAAGTTACTACTTCACATCGACCTACCTTCGAGACACACTAAGTAAGTATTTTAGAGCTAGGAACCACTAATGACAACACACAGAGACAAGACGGAACAAATACAGGAGGTAACAGATCGGCTTTATGTTTGCTCGGAGAGCCCCAGGCCAAGATATATTTTCTGATATAGAAAAATTTTATATTTTCGGTTTTGTTAATGTCAATGAGGCCTACTGTGGAACACACCAGTGGCGTAAAAGTGAAATAACCTTGGACACGGCTTAAATCGCTAACAAAAATTACTATTGAATTTTAAACAAAATAGTTTTGTTGTTACCAGTATCAACTAGAAGTAATGTTCCTTGGTAAATAGTGCTGCGTCTGGTGTCAAAATCCATTTAATCAATACGTCGACCAACGGTCATCCACAACACTCATAACAAAATGTTATGTTGATAGACTACCCGGTGAGGTGACAATGTAGCTCAATCAAACCACATTCAACATTAAAGCCGATGATTTGACCACTGGACGAAGTTGGTCACGAATTGATTCCTGATTATCTATGTATGTCAGTCAGAATAGACGAATAAGCGGTGTAATCTGTTATTACCTGCCGAAGAAAATTTATCCGTGGGAAGGCTGCTGGTCATTCTCGTCAATAAGCTGGTCTGGGATGAACTGCCAGCCATGTCGTCATTTCACACTATTGATAGGTTTGTTTTTCCGCCAGGACTTTTGATACTAACCCTGAGATCTAGTGTAATGGGAAAACCTCATAAATTTATATTCTGAGAGACTTCCAAAAATAACACCTAAGTCGTTAAATGGAGTGTTATTCTAAGCTCCCTAGACAAGTCCGATCCAAAAGTATTCAAATAGAAATACTTGCATATGGACGACAAAGGTTGTACCATCTTACAAATCAAAATATTTGCACCCGTAAATCGAGATGGGTGGTCAACGCTGTAAAGGTGCACACAAATAATAAAAATGCTATTTATACATATTTTTACCTGGATCGTCCAGGTGATGCAAACGTCCAGGTGATGCAAACATGGATACATGTATGATTGAATATATGTATATATATCCCAGAGGAGACAAGCATATTGGGCCTGTGGCCGTGACATACTGGGTAGCGAATGCGCTTTCTGAGCCTACTTCGATGTACCTTTGACAGAATGAGTCGATCCTCAGGTATATGAATGATTAATAAGATGTGGCTCCGGCAATCGCGGGGGTGATTTTCCACCATAATAAGGCAAGGAACAGTGTGTTATATCATTGAAATACCCTTGAGTACGACGTAAAAACCCAATCAAACAAAGTCAACAAGAACGGGTTCGATAGGCGCTAGTTTTTGTCACAGCGTCTAATGAATACATCGATACATTTCAATCATTGGCGAACTCCATATTCTGTCGCGAATTTTAATTATTAATAGGCATTATGCAATTCACACCGTCAAATTGCAGGAATTCCCATTATGTCAGGCCTTTGATCTGGACCACAATAGAATTGAATATGACACTGGCTGTAAGGCACCAATACACACAGATGTAGCTTGATATGCGTTCCATTGGTTCCAACGTGAAGGTTTTATTTATATACAAAAATATACACGTCTAGAATTTAATTACAAAAAATACAGATGAGCTTAAATAACGCACAATCCATACATTCCTTAATCTCATTATCTAACCGTCAAAACGTATTGCACAGTTGCTGTCTCTAACTGTCAATCAAAGACAACTATGCATCAGAAAACTTCCTTAAGTCAGTAAGCAGCACCATGATTAATTGGCTGGGGAAAAATTCATTTTTTTAGTGGGTTTGCCATTCTGTCATGTATAAGATATCTATTTTGGCAACATTTCGATACATGCTTCGTGCTATGTTTGCTAGAGCCATTACAGGAAACTTCCCATCCTCTTGTGTAGGAAGATAAGATGATAAACTAGTTATCATTATATAGCCCAAACGATGAGTGCAATGGTGCACAGATATCAAAAAAGGTATATATATCTCCATCGCGGTTTCAAGAAACGAAAATCTCTTCGATGTCCCCCGGTTGTTAGTTGGTCAATGTCGATTTATTAATTTATTTAGTCAACGTTTCACGTGCTGCTCAATAAATATTTCACTCATATAGGGATACTGTTCGTACTCTAGGTGGAAAGCCAATAAACACATCCCTTTAATAGCTGTCACGTTGTGTATCCTCACTGGACATCTGTCACAGGGGAATGTAAACCAGCAGACACTGGTATATTTGCTGCCCACTGATACAGAGAGGGTAATCCAATTAGAGAAAATCAACCAGATTGTCGGCGACACTCCAAGTTATCGGATATCTGTCATATCATTGACCGTGAAAGAGCCCAAACAGGCCTACTTTATATCATGCTGCTTTTCCATGTCGATGCTGTAACGATGCCCATGTACTTACTTATGTGAATTAATGACCGAATAAGTACAATTGTATTACCTTTACATCAATTTTTTTTTTTATGTCTTAAGGCCAGATTTGACGTGACTGGGAATTTCGTCATACTTTTATGCAGCTTGTGGATTTAGATAAAGGAATATCATGAGCTGTTATTGATAAAATACCCACATTTATATTTTCGGGTTGGGTAATACAATACATGTACGTGTTACAGGGGATGTCAGGTATTGTTCCTGTTCTTTTGTTTACTGCTTATCTGTGAAGTAAGGTACCTGATTGACTTTTCTCGCACATTCACGCTCTACTTGTCAATTACAGACAGTCGGTCAGCCTGTTATCGTTAGCGTCACCTGATGGTACACCTAAAGGTATGTGTGACCGTTCGTGTGTTTATTTCTGGATACAAACGTCGCACGATCGTTGATTCAACTTTTGCGGATGTTTGATAGATTCTCGTATGACGCCATCAATTTAAAATTGATGAAATTCCCTCGTTCAAATTAAACCTATGAATACCTTCTCCTATGGATACCAATTAAGAGGCCAATGTTTCTTCGAGGCGATGTGAGGAATATTGACATAGTTCTCCTTTCATCAGAACGCTTATGCAGATATTCGATTGTCTCTGCTAACGGTTAATGGGTGTACACATTTTCTTGATACATTTAAAAGTCAACTTTTTATCTTTTGTGTAATTGATGAGAATTGAATTCGTTCTAATTCGCTCTGTGTGAAAGATCTAATTGAAAGTCAATCACAAATGTCCCCTTCTCTATATCACATGATTTGTACTCATCGAATCAACTTATCAGTTAGTAATATTGATTTGTAATATAATACAAATGATAGTTCAAGCCCAGCCAACAGTTCGATTGCCTGGTTAAAGAACAAAATACTAATCTCATATTGCATCAGGGGATATTCAACCCACTCCTGTTCCCGCTTTACTTAAAGTGTCCCATTCAATTAAATCCAAATAGAGATTTTCTGCTCGAGTTCGCTTTCCTCTGCCTTATCTGATTGTCTTCTGCAGTTCGATCCATCTTAATATGTAACATCGTGCTCATTATGTAGGGCAATTGTCCCAGCTCATATCAATATATACTTTGTTATTACTTTTAAAAACGTCAATAATATCTTTCAATGTGGTCATATGTAATGTAATTAACATGCACTTGAGCAATTTATAAAAGAGACGGAGTTAAAATAATCTATCCAAATATATAATTTGATACATTTAAGCAAACGCATAGTACAAAACCTACATGTGTAGAGCCTAGCTAGATGTTAACCCTAATAGGTGATGTGGGATGTCCATTTCAACTGTAATTCCACGAGCACGATATCGTGTTTATCCCTTAATCATACGTTAATCGACATGCCATAAGATTGCAATTCCACAAGTTCGAAAGTGTAATCGCACTCCGGTTTAAAGTTAATTTTACATAGACACGTGTTTTCTTATTGTCGAACAAGCATGAGGAACTCTAAGCCATTATAATACATAACACCCTCGGAGAGCAGCATCCAGAATAATAAACCATAGAAATCTTACGTGAAACATTTTTCAAATGGTTCATTTAATAGAAGATATATTTTAATAGGGTTTAAATGTATGTCTGGTATAGTACATATCAGATAAGACCATACTCCACATTCATATTAAGTAACGAAATGTCGAAACTAGGGAGAAAAAAAAAACGATGTTGAAGTCGATTTTCTCAAGGTGGAACTTAATACAATACGTCATGGATGCACCTTGACGTATTGGTAAAGAGTATGGAACCACAACTGTTCACAAGCAAGGGGCGATTGAAATACATGCAGTAAATCATCTAGGGAACAATGACAAAAATATCAAATGCGTTATTACTCAATGAGATCTCTTGATATGAACATGTATGCTCTGAGTACCGATTCCTAGCAAAGACTTCTCCAGGGTAGCTCTTTTACGACAACGGCGATTCTGGGTAAAAATTGTCACCACCCGTGCTGCTGGCCTAGTCTGATAGTAATTGATTGTGATTCTAAATGCATCAGGTCAATTGTAGACCGCCATGCCTTCCCCAGACAGACAGCCTGCTGGGAAAATGCTATATTTAAAGTCCCATCACACAGCTTCATTATAAACCATAATGGACAAAAAGCAAATTCGTGGGAGATATTTTGTATATCATTGAATGATTGTATCTTATGAACAAACCGCATCTGATTGAGGACATACACGATTTATAATAGCTGTTAATAAAGCTCTGCTGTAGCAGCTTTCATGGCTTTTTTGGGGGATACACAGGGAATAATTATAATCGGGGAAGGTTTGCCTTAAACGGTCAAAATCTCACAAAGTATCCAAACTAGTGTTAACGTTCTAATAACCCCATTTTTGAAGTGCATCTGTTAATTGATATTCTATTTAAATTTATCATTCCAAAACATATTTATTTTTTGGACACTGTACAAATTTATATCCAAACTTTTGTACTTCGGCTGCACTATTTTGTTAATACCTCTAATGGATATAATTGGTTTGTAGATACTAAACAGAGGGAGGAATTATGTAATGATGTCGAAGTCGGGTATATCTTGATGAGCCACATACAATCAACTAACGTTAATTGTAACCTAGAGATGACGGAAGAAAATATGTAATGCTACTATTTATGGACATTCGTTTTTGACGGTGTCCTTTGAACTCAGGCCTAAATAACTGTGATTTACTGGTGTTTTTCTTTCTCATATTTCCATGGGTGAGATAATCTGGCATCTGTTATTTTGATGTTGCATGCAAACAAAAATGGAGTTTTGTCATGTCCTATATTTTTGTATAAAGCTGCGTGTGCCCGGTTTAAAATAAATATCCGTGGATAAACGTCTATTGGTTTGGCGTCTTTGGCAACAATGCTTCATAGGTGATCCCCAATTGAACATAGAGCCAGTCAACATGTCTCCATATCAAGATGGACCAGGAATGTTGGTTATCTGTTCTAGACAGACTGTGGTTTCTACAACTGACATACTCATATATAATAAAATTGATTTTTAGCCCCTTGGTTTTCCCGATTATTGTTGTCGTTGTGCAACCCTGGAGTTCTGAACGATTTAGACCACATTCCCGAGTCACAAGTGCGGTAAAATATTTGAACAAACCGCCTCCATCCCTCCAAACACCGACACCACGGTCATTTAATGAGCTGAATAGCAAAAATGTAACATATTTCCTATTTGAGATATTATGTAATACTGTCCTGAGATATATACAGTATCATTAGGACCGTATCCTCATGATTGTCCAATAATTGGTGCCATTCATCCTGGATTAGTTAGCTGCATAGAATAGAAACTATGCTCCAGGCTGATTACTCTTATTGTTTGTTATAATATTTTCTCATAGCAGCTGTAATATAAACACCTATTAAGAAATAATTGCTTCAATTCAATGCGTAAGCTTTACCTTTTTAATATTTAAGATCCGTAGACTACTTTGAGTTTTTTGTAACCTAGCCGACATAGTTTGTACCATCGAGCCTTTGTTAAATCAGAAAGTGTGAAGACACTTGTTTCCTAACCAATGATATTAATCGTGATACTCTAGAGAGAAAAAAAGGCCCCAGTCTTCACAACTTGAGATGGCTATGGTCTTGCTGAACACCTGAGGAAATTTGCGTGGAAAAAACGCCTCTCTAGTATACATTATCAATTGATTGAGATTGGTTGGCAAAGAATAAAAACAACAGAACAAATAACATGAAAATAAAATAAGAAATTAAAACAGACCGTCCGTAATTAATCCTGAGTTATAAGATACATATGCCGACATATTGCTACTTATTTATAGAGGCGTGTCGGATTCTGTATAAAAACGTTTGAAAGTCACCAAGCCCTGAAGTAGGCTATAATTGAGTTTGTGATATGTGTAATCACAATACGTATTTCCGTATTCTGACAGTCCACTATCGTATGTTATTTCCACGCGTTATGATCATTAACAAATACTCTGCCTCAAGTAGACGGAAATATTCAGTGCTAATTGCACATCTTCTCTTTGTTTGAATTGTCATCTCATGTATCAAATAATTAGTAGGATCTGCAATTTCAAGATAGACAAATTACCCCATGGAATCAGGTTTGTGACAAGCTAACGACGAAGAGACGCCTGCTGCTAGAAAACGTAAGGTGAGTATATATTACAGATTGCGCTGCTCTGTGGACAGATGATCAGGTATTACCACCGTGTAATTCAGGCAGAGATTTAACGTGTTTATTTTGGCTGGTGATTGAATGTTATTGGAGTTCGTGAGCTCCTAGTATATTGTTTGTGTGCAGAAGTCAAAAATTGGTAGGATGTTGCAAAAGTGAAAACAATGAACAGAATGTTGAATGTCTAAAATTTGTCAAATAATACCAACAGCACAGATTTGCTGAAATACCGCAGAATGAGGTGTATTTGAAAATCAGTCTTTCAGATTTGTTTTACATCAGACAACACTTTTTCACAGTTATAGTACACTTGGTGCTCGCACAATCAGACCTACAACTAGTATGTCAGAAATAAGCCAGTTCCTATGTAGAATCTGCCCGCATGTAAAGTACTAGTAAAAACAAAAGAATCACGAACGTCTTTTCAACAAATTGAATGTGCTCCATGGGTTTCAACAACGATATCGTTTTGACGCTAACTGTCTAAAACTCTGATTAATGGGTCGAGTAAGGCCTTCGTGCAAAGACATCCTGTGGGATTTAAACGGCTTTAACACAATATCATAACATTTGGATTTATATCAATTTTGGATATATATACAAGTTCAAATTTGTGATAAAAACACTTTGGACATGAAATGAATATCTATAAACTGTGAATTTAGAGGCTACATTTCCCAGCGGTTTATACATGTATATTAATACACACTTTCTAAATAGGAAAGCACATTGATGACCAATTACACTTTTCAAAATAGGAAAGTTGTCTCCATATAATATATAATTTATATATAATTTGTTTTCTTAAGGCGCAACGATTTGAAGAAACGGACACGGCTAATGAACCACTATTATAGACAATGTTTGTCTTCATTTAGAACAGAATGTTCGTCATCAATATGGAACCCTTTACTTACTATTTGTTTAGTTTAATAGCGTTAACACGGCTACAGAACCTAAACGATTGGTTGGACGGTAATTTGTATCAGTGAAATAAATTTCCTTGTCACTATGTGAAGCGCGGTTTAAATCAGCCACTGTGGTGTACCTACAGGAACATTGATCCTGGCCGTTTTATATAGGCGATAATTTCTTTAACACATTGTGAAATGACAATTTCCGTTCAACATTTATCAAAATATTTGAATATGGCTCACCATCGTCAGTAGCCATGCACTTACAATGAGAGTTGTTTGAACTTGATGTATTTATAAATAGCATGCCAAAAATACGGTGTTGTCCCCGAATCAAAGTAACACGAAGTTATCCAGAGGTGAAACATTTGTCATTTGCACTTTTCAGTTATTTCATGCTGTCAATCTGAATTTTAAGTGTGTTTTAAATTGTGGTTGATATATTATATATCTAACGGC
>JARFOD010131100.1:0-13783 GCA_031763545.1 Mopalia muscosa
CGCCTCTTACGATCGACTGAGGAAGCCGAGGGAGTATTCTGCAGGGCCATGGCCCACCTGCTCCCTCACAGGGCTTTTCTGATTAAAAGTCATGGAAGTTAACCATTACGTAGGAGGTTTAGATATTAATAAAGCTTATTGGTGCAGCACAGGTGAGTGATGCTGGTACATGTAACAGGCTAACCAAGAGAGACCACTATATCACAGGTATTAATTGAGATCAATGGTTTAATGTAGCATGAGCACTACCACTTAAAGCCATTAAGTGCCACTACACACACACTTCAATTTAGTTGGGAAGTACATTTATGTGTGATTGAATAAACAGTCAGCTTTATGAAGTTACTAGGATCAGGTCAACTGTGCTATCATGGCATATGATACACCATTTCATATTTGCTTCCAAGATAATTCTAGTATTGTACAAGCATTGAAAAGCACTAAGTTTGAGTGGTTACATAAATATAGGTAGATATAATATAGGTAGATGTAACATATGTTTATAAACTCTCAGTTTAAGCACATGGCTGAATACAATGATTTATATCATTTTGACAGTTATCAGTTATCTTATTGAACAACAGGTTAAGCTAGTCAATATTAAACAGAGATTATCAGACATATAAAAGTACTTGTAAGTCAGTTCATTTCAACTTTATACATACCCTACAACATCTACAATACAGGACCATAGAAGCCCTTTGCATTGTTTGTGAGTTCTATTTATTGCATGTAACGATTTGATCATGCTTGAACATGTCATTTATAAAAATAAATGCAGAATTTTATCCCCCATTTCAAAACTACAGTACTAGTAGCTAACTTCCTTTTTGTAAAGATTGCACATTTTCTGAAACCATTATTTCTAGGTACAGTTTTCTGGAATAGAAGTTATTTTAAACCTCTGGTAATCTTGTCAAAGTAGTTAACACCTGTAGCCACACTTGAGAAAGTCCGTCCTCTGGCAGACACCTGAGGGCCGTCCAGTTTAATCTCAGTGGATCAACAGGAGGGCAGGTTTTAAAAAACATCTTTTCCCAGGTGAACCCGACATTATTCAGTTATAAAAAAAGTCTACAAAAAAAAGTGTGAAATATGATACAACTCCTGATTTTGAAATGACTAAATGATAGAAGCAAAGGGAATACTAAGCCTTACTGCATACTTTAATGGCTAGTCACAGAAATAAACTCATAATAACTAGTTATTAGTTTCCAAGTAACTGTCATGTTAACAATAAATAAATGCAGAGGAATTCAACACAACACTAATCATGTCTGTAATACCATGAGCTGTATAGCAATATGGTATCCACTATATAATTATGTTAAATTCAAGGCAGACATTTAAACCATATTTATGCTGGTCTCTGGGAGTTTATTTTGAACAGGAGATGATATCTGTTTTTTATTATTTGACATCCATGTGCCAGTGTGATAAATTTTTAGAAACATAAACTTAAGAGCAAACATTTACTAAGAACAAACTATTTGTGTTTACTGATTTACAATATGGCCAATCAATCTACAAGGTGATATATATTTGTTAACCATAAAATTTTGTAGCAATGACACTATAAAAGTGTAAGCTTATATATTATACACATATTACATCTAAATAGGATCTATTTAGTTGAGAAAGAGTTGAAGGGTTAAGACACTTGTAACATTATCTCTATGTTATCAATATTGAATCCTAGATACATGTATGCATGACCTGATTGACTTTGGATTCTGGAATGTTACTCAAAACGTCATCATGTGTCATAAAAATGGGATATATTTTGAAGTGTCAACATTACAGGTAAATGGGCGTGGCTTAACAAGCAGACAGGTGTGTGTTCAGGTATGTCTGATATGAACATAAGGTATTTACTCTTTCACATAAATGTACCTTTGATAAAAGACCCACCAGTACCTGTTCATAGATTTGCACTTAAAAAACTATTAGACCAACCGAACGACCAAGAATGGATAAAACGACATGAGTAACATTTTTTTTTTTATTTGAGAGAAAGAAAGTGTAGCTTGCCAGTACTAGGATTTATTCTCAGGTCTCTGGTTAGCAAGGCCATCACTGTATTACCTGACTGAACTATAAGGGTTTATGACAAAATAACCCTGACATACCCTAAATCACCTTAAATACATCCATAAAATTACTATTTTTGAAGCCATTTAAAAAACTTGGTGGTCGTGTCTGAGAGGCAGAAGATGAATTTTTCAGTTATAAACCATCAACATTTGTCAGAAAACATAAATTTGTTCAATTACATGCTGTAATATTGTCACAAGCAAAAAAGTGAGGATTTGTCATAGATGGAATTTGAGGTGATTATGGTATTTGCACAACAGGAATATACAATTTTATTTAAAAATTTGCTGCAATGCACATACACGTGTGCCTCTTATTCTAGAGAAGGGTAAATAAATTCACCAATGTTTTTATACGGGTTTAAGTAATCAGGATTCCTGTGTTAGAGTGATTAGATTTGAGAAATACAAGGTTATAATGCATTTATGTATTTCTAAAAATCAATCACAGTGGCACAGGGAAGTAGGTTTATTAAAACCAATATTTCTTTGTGCACAATAATTTTTATACAGCTTTGATTCTACGCCATCATTTTTGGTTGCTGACCATGGCCAAATGAAGTTGACATATTAGGTCAAAATGAGTCTTTCTTTATTTCTGAAATGCACTAATTGTGTGTGTTTGTTTGTTTGTTTGCGTGTAATGTCACCCTTAAGGTTATTATACTCATATAACGGCATGCCAACCTAATGGGTGAAGGAAACCAACCTTGACACCACTGGCAACAAACGAGGCCAAGATAGGATGAAAAGAAGAAAATCGCAGGACTCTACACAAAGACATCACAAATATCGCAGCTTCATGCTGCCCTTTAGCTCAGAAAGAACCAGGGCAACAAGAAGCCCTCTCCCAAACCTCTTCGCAACAATTGTCTATTGTGTGAACATTAATATCAATGGAACAAATGGATATATCTTTGGTTTAAACTACCTATTTGATCCCTGTAAGTCAAAAAAATATAATCTTTATGCAAATCACTTTACTATATTTGTCTGTGTCACAAGTGTCATTTAAATCCGCATTTTGACAGGCCAGATAACGTTACATGTTGTACAAAGACAAATGAAACTGAGTGAAACCAGTAGTGACATACATGTAGATTGTGTGTATACATGGCTTAAATTGGACAATCAGAAAATGTTTTTAAACAATAACATTAAAAGCTAGAACTCATTCAGTGATACAATTTGTTTTTACATGTATTAATCTGTTTTAAAAAATATTAGTCAACCATACATTTTGGAGTATTTACTATTATGTACATATATCTGTTATTGTGTATATATATATTTAGCCTAAACTAAACATGTACACACATGATTAGGATTATAACTTACAAGCCAAATTGACAGATCTCTTTAATACAGTATTAATGCTATAAGAGTTGACTAGACTGTAGACAGCAGCTTATCAATGGAATAAGCAAACCATGGCATGTTTATGTAACAACTAAGAGGGATAACAAGCTCAATCAAATTGCCTCAACTATTGCAGTCTCCTATTTTTTTATACATAATAATGTATGTCTAGAATACAAAGCATTACATGCAACATTTAAATTCATAAATACAATTTCGTCCTCTTACTCAAGTATGTATTACATTACAATTACATCACAAATCTGTTTGTGATATATAAAAACTAGCTCCTCTAAAAATAACATGCATATTAATGGTTTTATTATTAATAAGGGGCGGGGTATCATTGTTATCTAAAACACAGTAAAGTTCATATCCTATAATATATTGACAGTAGTAAGCAAGGGGGAGGGGTGGGGCTAGGACGATGTTTTGGGTAACCAGCTAGGGGCAATAAGTTCAAGTGGCATAAAATAGGGGTGGGGAACCCAAAGTGACACTTGAAATAATAGGTTAAATGCTGGGAAAGAGCAATGGTTGGCAGGGGTTAGATATTAAATGGGGAAGGGGTAGATATGAAAAGGGTAGGGGCAGGAGATGGGAGGGGCATGGGAAGAGAACAGGACAGAGCAGGTAGTTAGCCAGGTGTGAAATGGTCAGAGTATATATGGTCAGGTCAATTGACCTAAGAATAATAAACCTTTCCACCATCTTACACCATAATATAACTCTTCAAAAGAGCCCCAGTGAAGCGAATTTCTAACTAAGACATTAGCCACTGCTGTACCCACAGATCACAGCTCTTTCAGAGCCACTGCTGTACCCACAGATCACAGCTCTTTCAGAGCCACTGCTGTACCCACAGATCACAGCTCTCCCAGAGCCACTGCTGTACCCACAGATCACAGCTCTCCCAGAGCCACTGCTGTACCCACAGATCACAGCTCTCCCAGTACCACTGCTGTACCCACAGATCACAGCTCTCCCAGTACCACTGCTGTACCCACAGATCACAGCTCTCCCAGAGCCACTGCTGTACCCATAGATCACAGCTCTCCCAGTATCACTAACATGGCCATAAGCCTACATGTACCTATTCATAAACCAGACTTCCCATCATCTAACATTGCCTCTGGGTTCTAATATCTTACCACTTGCAATAAGCAAATATTCTGTCATTTTTTACTTGAGAAATACTAAACACACATAAAGACAGGAACAGTTAACATATATGTTTACAAATTTCCAAGCAATATATTCTTTCTCTACAATAAACATATATACAGTTTTTGGTGTATAAAAAAAAAATGTATAAATTTTTTTTCTCTACAGTAAAAATATACATGTCTTGTGTTTTGTGATTTTAATTAGTAGCCTGAGTAAGTTTCAATGCGTAAGGGACATTGAAAGGAGCTTTTTAATTTGAAATCATCATAAGTTTCTTTCAATGGCAGACTTTAGCAGAATGAGTAACAAAACCCAAGTGAACAATGGAAGGTCAGTATGGTGTCATATCATTACTGGAGCAGAAACTTGATGTTGTTGTTGCTCACAATATGGCCGACACTTTCTAAGCCGTTTGATAGATTTATGAATATGGAATTAATGATGACTCAATAACTTTATTGCTACATGACCACATTCACAATTCATTGCCTGTGGTCACATGATTACACCAATTTGACAGAGCTTGTGGTCTTAGAGTCTCCTTTTTACAATCTGTTCAAGTGGGGAATCAATTGGTAAAGCTAACCTCACAATGAATGTGGTTATATGTGTTTGTGTGATTGGGGTTTATCACCATACTTGAGGTAAATTCACTCATATCATAACAGCCTTCCAGCACAGTGGGTGAAGCAAAGAATACTTCAACACCAAATGTGGCAAGAAAGACAAGATGGGAGACAAGATGGATGATCACAAGACGGACAGTCACAAAGATGCATCAACAGATAAACTTTTGTCCTTTAGGTTTGATATCACCAGAGAAATAGGAATGTTCCTCACAGCCACTTATTAAGATGAGCCTCTGTGAGAAAAACTTTTGTGACTGTCCTGCACAAATATCTTAAAAAGATTTATAGTAATCAAAAACTAGCAGAAAAAAAAGGAATAAATTCACAAACATGAACTTACCGTATAGTATGCTCTGATATTGTTAATTAGTAACTCCCAATTATGTAACCTCACTTGAGCATCATCCACGTCCTTGTTCACATCATTAGGAGAGGGACGAGGGTCTCTGGAAATACAAACATAACACATCAAATAACAGTCTGATTGAACAGAAAGGGTCCACCATCTCTTAAACAAAAACAGTTTGTCCTTGTCTAAAACTTGTCTCCACAAATCTTATTTGAAGAGAAAAGATATATAATGAACTAAACTAAACAAGCAAAATAAGATATATAGAATAATGGAGAGATTTAATAATCCTATCCTGTGTGTTTATGTGTTTTTGTGTGTTATCTCAGGGTGGCTGATGGCATAATACATTTTTAAGCACTTATCATTATTTTTCTTTTCAAAGTTTATTCTTTTAAGTAAGTTTATTTGTTTGATTTTTAACACCCTGCTAATTTCATTCCAGACCAATGGGTGATGGAAACCACCACCCATGGCAACAGAAGAAGAACATGCCAAATACAGGACAATCACAGGACCCCCAAAAGATATCACAAACATATTATATTCGTGTTGCCACTAAAGGTAACAGCTGGGATCCCAATGCAACAGGAAGCACCCTACTAGCCCTCCACAATAACATTGTAAAAGATTTATAGACAAAAATATTGATGGTCAGATTTTATGACATAATCTATTGTTTTTTATATGATTTTTGTGTTATCCCAGGGTTGATAATGGCCGTATAAATGTTTAAGTTCACTGATCACTACTTTTCTATCTTAAATCAACCCTTCTAAGGAATTACACTCTGAGATTCAGAGAAAAATAATATACGATAACATTTTTTTATTAGCTTACTGATGATTTCTTTTCTATCCTAAATCAACTCTTTTAAGGAATTACACTAAGATTCAGAGATAAATAATGTATGTTAACATATTTTATTAGCACTTCTCCAGGTGTTTTAACCAGTATCAAACATTTTCTTAACAAACTTATTAAGTTTAACTTCATGGATTAATCCATCCAAACAATAGACGTCTCATAAATATGATAGCTCATTTTATATTTGATTCAAATAATCATTTAGTTCTAAAAACTGTATGCGTGTTATTTCCAATAGACGAGAGCTCATTCTTGCTCACAGCATGTTAATTATATAACATGGATGTTAATTTAACAGGAAAAAAAGTAATTAAAATAAAGCTATGATAATATAGCAACTGAAATCCATGTGCACCTCCAGCTTTTCATAAAAAAAATCTTATTGTAACTTTTAATAAAGTTGTCAGGTTAGAAGTCACTATGTCTGATAGACTGAGTTGAATTAAATGTGACGTGGAATTAGTGCATCAGGCAGTATAACATTAACAATAAGGGAAATACGGCCCAGCTTCCCAGTTGACTTCTTTTTCATTTTTTCACAAGTTCATTGTCTTCATCAAATAATTAAAATCCTTAAGTTCAGAGCTCAAAATGTAAGAATAAAATTTGAATACAAAGTTTTACATTTACAAGACCAGCATAATTCCAGTCTCCTCTATGACTGTATTTGACAGTTTTGTAATTAATCTGCAGTACCACCAATCATTGACAGTTTAAACATGGGTTTTCACACACAGCATAAACTCATTTCTTCTTTGATTAGAGTTATAAGTTTTGTTTTTTTTTCAATATTTATTTCAATTAGAATGTGCAAGCCCATTAGATGAAGTAACTACTTGGCGACACTGGCTAGAAATACAGAGGTTATAACTGTTTGGGGTTGTACATCGTACACAAGGGTATTTCACTTATATAATGACAGATTGCCCATTTCTCACTCTGTCATACTGAAATATGGTGGACAATAAGGAGGAAAGGTTTTAAAAAATAACCCTATCACTACTAGTGATTCATTCATATACCTGCGGGTCCAACAAGGGATCTCAACATTCATATAGAAGCTTTTGTCTAGGAAATGACAAGTCAGGTGTAAATAAAAATTAAAATCTTGGGAAAATGAAGTTACTGACACTTCTTTTTAATTCTTAAATTAAAACACAACCTTTACTTTTTATTTGCTTTTAGAAAGATTCATTTTTTTTCTCTTCTGCAGCTTAATTTCAATCTGCATGATCCACTGAACCGATAAAACTCATATTAATTATGGAAAACACCACCAATTAGAGCATAAACTTGAAAAGTTACATAAAGAAACAAAACAAGTTAAAACGCTTTTTGTGCTTTTCATACTAATAAAATTATGAGCATAAATTTCAGGTTCACCTTAGTATTAAAATGTGGTCATAATCGCGCCATTATTCAAATTTCCTATTATTAGAAGCCCTATATCAAGAAATGTTAGGAGTGTGAAACTCAGATTTACTTCATGTATATATTTAAGCCTATATGAATCCTGGTAGAGGCAACTCAGGCAAGGAAATGTTCTTTGTTTACAATAAAAATGCTAAACTTCAATGGGCATAGATGGTATAGGATTTGATGCCACGGATAACTAGCTTGAACTAAAATCTGAGCCAATGAAGCATCAAAGGGGAAATGCACCCCTTTGAATGTACGAACACCTGAACAGTGATGTAGGCAATCTGGTTATAATACTACATGAAGCAATCACAATTTGTTCTATCACCAGCGACTGAAAGCTCCATGAACTCTCACAATATTATATCTTCCTTTTTTTCAAACATTTATTTCAACTTTCAAACATTGTGACGGATAGATAACAATAACCAGGAAATACCATTGGATATATGGGCTTATTGGAGAACTACTTACATTTGTTGCAATACATCATTCAGGAAGACACCATCCCTTAAGTCTTTGTATTGTATTGCTCGGTCCCCTTCTCCTTGAAATGTCTCAACCTGATATAAAAGAATACCAGCAAAAAGTTAATGATAATGTTATTGATATAATTAATTTGATTTATTGATTTAGTATCTGTGATATCTTCAAGAGAGAAGATGTTTTATATAAATGCATGTGTTTGTTCGATTGGGGGTAAAATCCATACTTAGTTATTTCAGCTCAAGTTCCTTTGGAAGCACATATAAATGCTGCTCCTGTGAATATACAATGGGGGTGTATAAACTACATGTATGTATATAGTGAGCTGACAGCTTTACATCAATAAAACATTATTATAGGTACATAGTGTCACTGTTATTGCATAACACACAAAGCATAACTTAAAGATTATATTTTAATAAAGTCAAAGGTTATCACAGTGTTTCCTAAGCATGCATTAACACATTTACAGACTTTACAGACATTCCAAGAAACCTGGACCAATGCCTAATGGTAGACATTTCTTAGATTATGAAATTACAGTTACATACTCCTGAGAATGAGTCCATTCGTTTGACTGCCTATGTACAGTTTTCATTTATTTTCATAATTAGGCCACTAGAAAGCAGATAAACAAATAACATTGAAAGACAGTGTTGAGTATAACCTTAGCCTACACTGAGTATTCAATTAATAATGGTTGACAGTTGTGGAAAAAAAAAGCAAAGATTAAAATATTATACTAAATAGAAAATTTAAAAAATAAAAATTAAAAAAAATAAGCAATTCTAGTGACAGCTTAATGAAAAACCTTCAGCTGCATCCTACATGCAGGCGTTTCTTTCGAGTAACAGTTACAACACATAGTCTGCAATCACCCAATCATGTCTCGTATAGAATGACTCGAGTTTGAGTGGAGTTTAATGTCATCAGAATTTAATATTATTTGTCATATTACAACATGCCAGCCCAAGGGGTGAGGGAAACTAGCTGACAGCAACAAACAAGGACAACACAGGATAATCAAAAGATACTGTAAGAAGGTATCAAACAAACAGATCAGCCCCATTCCAACATGGAGTTCCCTTCCAAATGCATATGGACTTGATAAGAACACACTAGATAGACTGTTTGTTTATTTGATTGCGGTTTAACGTCATACTTAATGGTATTTCACTTATATGACACCAGATTGTCCATTTCACACTGTTCCTTGTCCATTGACGATGGAAAACCAGGAGGAAACCTTGTTTGTTTGATTGGTGTTTAACGTCGTACTCAAGGGTATTTCACTTATAATATGACGACCAATTATCCACTTCACTGTACACAGCCTTATTACAGTGGAAAACCGGGAGGAAACCTCATAAAAACCACACCCAGGATTACTGGAGCCACATTGTGTGACTCACTCATACAATATAGGCTACATTTATACCGGATGGTTGACTGATGAACTTGATCCTGTGAACGGTAAATCGATGGCGGATTAGAAAGTGCACCCCGTACAATTAAGTCATGGCTGCAGGCCACTATATAGAGAAAGTGGGACAGAGAAAGTGGGACAGACAAATGGATTGACAATCAATAAACCAACAATCTTTTCATCTTGGGAGTAAGCTTACTCTTGACAAAAAATTGAACCCCTCCCATTGTTGACATTTTGTTTTCAAAAAATAATTTATTACTTCTTTTTGCTAAGTGAAAATAGAAAAATTTAAAGTTACAAATTTTCAACAAATTTAAATAATAAAATTAAGAAAAAAAGCATAATTTTACAAAACATACGAATTATTTAAAACTATATTTAATAACACTGGTATTTATCTACCAGGCAATTTTTTGAAGTTTGATATCTATTCAGATATCAGATATCGGCAAGATGATATGTCAAATTTGAACTTTTGAAAGCTAACATAATATTAACTTACCTTGATGTGTAACATTAATGTCTAATTATTATAAATTAGGCTAATATATTATTGACTGTTGTATTAATAATACAGTACACTTGATATATTTATAATAATAATAATGTGAATGTTAAAGAGTTTACATTGCTTTTCTCTATTCCTTACCCAGAGAACAAGAGGGGACGTCATGAAGTTAGCACTCGATGCCATTTTTACAATATTTGTTTCCAATATCTTACTTCACAGGAAATGACAAAATGCAGTTTGTGATTTCGGCAACTTCATTTCGATGTGTAGATCCATTCGTATAGAAAGGTGAACAATTGACCAACTTTGATATAGCAAAAATTAAACTTTTAAAATTTAAACTAAAGTGGTGGACACACAAAAACAGCTAAGTATATCACAGGTAAGATCCAAAGTGAAGTGGTATGCTCCGCGTACTTAATGGAATGTCAACGAAATGCAATCGGTACGCCAAAGAGATAACAAAAAAGCAGGTATAATCTTGCACTCGGGCCGACAAGCCCTCTGTAATATTCGTCCCACGCCGATCACACGGGACAAGCTTTCACACCGCCACTGGCAAGCGACCACAACACTTTGTAACACTTCCTACATGTTTACACTACATGAATCTAATTGCTTCGTAATGAACGGGGACAGATTCATTTCTCACGGATCATTCTTGAATGCAGTCAACAAAAGTGTAATCGCCACTGTCCCCGTCATGCTTTACCGTGTCCCTTGACAATGTTGTAAATTCGACCAGCAGGTGTCCGCCAATCAAATTAAAGATAACTTGACCTCCGACCTTGAAACAATATCCTTGCACGACTTAACCTGAAGAGTTGTGAATAACAATAGGATAATTGTTAAAATAACTATTCTTATATAAATCTTTCTAAAGACATACAAAGACAAAAATACGTTGAAAAGCTATTCAATCACACCCAGTATGCTGAACTGAACCACATAGACACTGCACTATTTTACGACCTTAGTTCGAACTATTTTCAAATATTCCCACAGCTTGGAAAGGTGAGATAACTCTTGTAGGAATAATTCAAGCAGTATGTTTGCCTTTTTCTCCGATTTGAACTGGATAGAAGTGTTTAATAGTAAATAAAATACGCTATTGAGAAAATAATAGTTTTTCTAATTTTATTTATAAAGTTTGAGACTCATTTAGTGTCGAAAAATAAACAGGAATAAACAATAAAGGCAGAAACAAACAGTTAAGTGTGAACTATAAGTGTTTGATAGTAAATAAAATACGTTATTGAAAAAATAATTTTTTTTTTTTATCTTAATTATAAAGTTTACACTCATTTAGAGTCGGGAAATAAACAATGAGACCAGTAATAAAACATTTACTAAATGTATGGACTTGTCCTGATCTGTACTATACTATATACTATACACCAGTTACTACTTAGATTCTACAATAAACTGTATGTTGGATAAATTCGAAAATTTCTGATGTAGTTAGTCGTTTTTGTTTCTTCTATCATCAATATGTGGAACATTTTCAACGCAATAATTTATTATTTTATCATTTTTGATTTTTTTTTTCACATGATATCCTTATTTCAACATTTTTTAAAATTTATTGCTGGCTCAATTAAGGTTAGGCTTAGTTATTTCAATGATCATATACCCAATAATATACAGCAATAGGAAATTTAAAATTTGGTTGGAAAAGTAATGTTTCTCCAGTGTGAAGTAAGCAGTATAGACTTTAGGCACGTAATCAGAGAGCAATATATCAAGATCACGTGACATTCTATCCCGAAGTAATAAACCATGTCAATTTAAATCACAACCTGCTCGGAACAAAATAAACGAGTAACCTCTTTTCCACAAATATATTTTATTTTTCAAATATAACACGGAATAAAAGTAGTTTTTAATATTTGTTCATAAGTTTACTTACAACATAGACACAATACAATACATGTTTTTTTTTTTAATTATTACTAAATTTCAATAAATTAATGTAAGCAGAAATAAGCCGCCGACCTCTATATAGCTTTATGTTCCAATTATTTGGTTAAATTTAATATAAGAATAATTAATACTGTATGATCAGTTTATCTATATACCTCGTTACAATATACACTTTTTAATGTGGCATTTAAAATTTGATGCACTACTGATACTGCTTTAGACTACAACTTTTACTCTAGTATAAGTGAAACTGTTTAATGTCTTTTCCAAAATCTTTCTCAAGCATATGCCTAAATGTGCTTGAGAACGATGTCTGAATAGATTTCGAAAAGTTGCACTTATTTTTTTCACCTTTTGTAATAATAGTATACTGAGAAGTAAGTGTTCTTGAGCAAAGGCACTGTAGGGTTATCATTTTATGCCACCTTTTCTCTTTGCATATTTGCAATTCTGCGTTTCTATCCCTATTAGGCTATATACATGTTTATACAGAATGTAAGTTTGGGTCTAAATTCCATTGTCTCTATTATAGTATAAAAACAGTTCCTAAATACGGTATATATATATATCGTTTTTCTTTTCAATATATAACTATATCTAAATTTATTATTACGTTCAATATTCTAACTATGGCATATATGATTTACGAGTATAGTAAATGTTATCCAGTTTCCTATTTCCACAATATTTCTGACATTGGTAAACTTATTCGCAGTTGTTCTGTTTTTAAGATACTTACACGTCCAAAAACAATCCGCGTATTTTGATCGTACCTGGTTAGGCCCATACTTGATTATTTACTGGTTCAACTTCCTCATTTATAGTAGGAACTTTCTTTTTTTAATTTTTACTTCTCCAGTATGTACTACGCCCTAATGGCACCGCACCTTTAACAGTTGGCTTGAATGTATATATTGTTAAATAATTTGATGTTCATTTTTTAATTCATTTTGCTTCCCTTTCGCTCGACATTCTCACATGCAAAACGTATATAAGTATAACGGACGTTTGATTCTATATATAGGCCTACATGCAAGCTGCAATGAATTTACATATTGTCTAACTTACGATCCAAAATTGATTACCATTTTTTAAAATTATTTATATTTGCACTTTTTAATTGAATAGGTAAGGAATTACATTTGACAGATATGATATTATTGCTTTATTTTAGCAGCCGACGGGGATTCGACCAGATTTATTGGATGTTACTGTCGATAGACTACGGATTTGCCTAACAGTCTCTTTTGTGAACAACCTTTTACCGTTCGAAAACACCTGCTTTGTCTTGTTTTTAAGGCGCATTCTAGAGCCTTTGAAGGACTTCCAAGATGAACCAGAATTAACAGTCCTTTTAAAAAAGAAACATTCGGTTTCCTGTGTCAGAAACAATGTTCTGGAACAGTTTTATTTCAGGCAAATTCAGCCAAATATAGTGTAGATACATGGGAGAAGCTGTGGATGTTATAGCTTTGTAAACATAGCCAATACATACAATATTGATTTACTGTTATAACAGTAAATCAATATTGTATGTATTGGCTATGTTTA
>JARFOD010131111.1:0-13783 GCA_031763545.1 Mopalia muscosa
GATAATCTGAAACTTGTTTTATTTTTTATGTGTATATATATATTTTTTGTGTATTTTATTATTACTACACTCTACTATTATGTTTGTTATTTTATTTTTTTTATGCTTATATTCTATTTTTAAATTGTTTTTGAGGGCCTCAGGGAAGAACAATTTCTTGTAAATTGACTGATTTACACTCTTGAAATAAAGATATATATAATATAATTAAATGATTTTGTGTCTTTTATGAAGTGAATATTAAAAGTTGTTTCATTATTTTGGGACAACTATTTCTTAGTTTGAACAGATTCTAGTTCAAACAATTATGCAGGTTGAAACAATCTGGGCATTGAACCCACGACCCCTTACATTTAGTCGTTAAATCACCAGCAGTATATGCCTGCCACATTGACCACTCAGTCACAAATGAGAAAGTGGTATCCTTAAATAACCAAAATACTGTTAATATTCACTTTCTTAAAGACACAAAAACATTCATTTAATGAAATTATTTGAAAATTACAACAAAAAATTAAAATTCTACATTTACATGTACATAATGAAGCTCTCTTGCTAATTACATGTAGGTTTAAAGGCAAGGGTTCATTGTTGGTCCATAAGCTAAAAATAGAAGTTCTGTGTTTAGGTGTGGTATAAGTTAAATTTATTGCCCCCTGCTTCATGTCATCTGAGATTATATAAACTGAGATATCATGTGGTGGACCTAACTCTTAGACACACCTCTGTAATAGTGACTTGTATTGTTCAATCTTAATTGCTTTTGACATACCTTATGGGATGTTCCCATCTAATAAAACACCGGATATACATGTACGGTTGTATAACAGCATTGCGCATTGTAGGTACAGTTACCTGTACATGAAAGATTTTTGTATATTTTAGAAAGGGAATATTAACAGTTTTTTATTTATTTAGAAATAACAGATTCTGTATATGACCGTTAAGTTCAAGATAAACATATCTATTCGGAAGAGTTTGTAGAGAAAATTTGATTGCAGAAAATATTCGGCGCCCAAAATATTTTGTGCTCAATTAAATGTCTACATTTTTCCTTTATAATATCTGTGTTAAAATAAAGCTGATCGGGGATACAGGTCCCAGATTATGGTCTGATTAATTTGTGATAGAAACCTGAAAAACACTTCTGAGAACTCCCCTAGTTTAATAATAATAATACTCTCTATTTAACAAAGGGTTGCCACACTCAGTGTTCTTCCCTGTGGCCCTCCTTACACTCACACACACATTCAACATTTATATATCCACCCAGAGCATCATCTTTACTCTACAAAGACAATAGTACAGACACAAGTGTTTTCAGTTCATCTAATACAATACAGACCACTTCCATGTAGTGCCCTCTTGTGGAATGGAGGGGTGAATGTTTGTGGGTTCTTTCCCTGATGAGAAACAAACATTATAGCAAAGTACCTGTAGAGGTTACCAGCTAACTTAGTCCTGAGACAGGTGAAAACAGTTCTTATACCTTAAATGCTCTATAAGTCTCAAGGAAAACCAGGTTTTGTGGGAGTTTCCAATATTCTGTGAGTTTAAAATCAACACCAAGTCAGTGGAATGAATCCAAACAGGTGGTTGGTTCCAGAACGCTTATGGGATTCCAAAATAGTATACGCCTAGCTGACGTCAACTCATTGTATAGCAAGAATCATTTATCAGGGATTCATATAATATGCCTTGGGAATTCAATGATAACTCAATATTAGCTGGAAAATATTCAATATTCCCCTTGTTAAGCTTAGAAGATTCATTATTTTTATTGAAATGGGGCTTTTATTTAAATTACATAGGGTTTTCATAACATGAAACGGGTCCCAAATTATAATTTATTCAATTATGGTAAATCAAAAATTCAATTTTCTTGAAAAGGTAGGTAATAAAATGACTTCTATAAACCCCTGTATATGTCCTGCTTCCTGTCCTTTTGTCAGAGGTCTTTATTCCTTGGCAAGACCGCCTGACATTCTGGACTGAGTATAATAGGATTTGGTTAATTGTAAAATTTTGAAGAACCTTTTGTGTAAAGTTGGTTGTGGCCAGGTCTTAAAACTATTATTTTTTCTTTAACTAAAACGAGGAGGTAAGGATCGAGGTTATTTGAATCCTCTTTGTTAACTTACTTGTCCCTCACCAATCCAAACCACAAGTTAACGTTATTTTTGTACGTTTCATTGATTTACCAGAGGCGACATCCGGAGTGAAAAATTTGAGGTTCACAACTTCACACTACATAAAATAAAGGTTGTTCCGGACAAGGTGTTTTGGGGGATTTTTTCTGGGCATTTCAGGTTTTTGGGGTTTTTTGGGGGGGAGTCTGGGGTTGATATGGGGATAATTTGTCCCTTAAACTCCATGTGTTATGCATTGCACGCAGTGCTTGTCTTAAACATTTACTATTATCTTGTCATTGTCCAGCTTTGTCTTTGACAGTGGTTGTTTACAATTAACACAAAAGAAGTGTCATTTGGAACACATATAATGTTTGCTTGATGGTTCAACAGTTTATTTTCTCATTACCAGGCCTTCTGAGTTAATTACAGGTAACTCATAAGAATGGCTTTAACCCTTAATCACAGTATACATATAGAAGTGGTAAGTTAGTAGCAGAATCCGGGCCTTTTAATTATCTAATTTAGACTGTCTTGAAGACATCATGTCATCTCCATAACAACAGAACACTTCTACATGTAGTTCGAGAGTCCAGTCCATTAGACTGAGAGCAGTTCCAAGGACTTAACCCCTGGTTATTTGCTCTTACAGTATTTATTGTTGTTATTCCCTCAGGTAAATATGTATGGTGTGGGGGAGGATATCAAAATAACCATTCAGTTTCTCATTGTGTTTGTACTGTGTCTTATAGGTGTGCAAGAGGAAGCAAGGTTTGGCTCCTGCCCAAAACATCTTTTAGACTTATTCAGCAAGTTTTATTTAAATTGGCATAGATCTTCTCTGGTTCAATAATTGTTGAATTCAGAAATACCTACAATTTGTATTAAATTTCTAAAACACATTTTTTGTGTGGCACATAGGCAAGGATGGTCAAATATTAAATGCGTAAATTAGAGTTAGGTGCATGATTGGCTTTTCTCATACTTTCTTGTGTTACTTGTTATGTACAAGCAGTCACCCAATACGTTATCTTTAATGTCACTTGATGTTTTGCTTAGAATCTATGATAATAAAGCCATTAGTGCACCTTAATGCAGGGGCTTAGCCAGAAATCAAAAGTAGGGTGTCCTTAATGGTCATTTGCTTCACTTTTCATATAACTGGGTGTCCAGTCTTGCATGTTAAAGTTTCTTAAAACAGGGTGTCCAAATGAGGCAATTGTTCACTTCAGGGTGTCCATTTGGACGGGTGGATGGGTGTCTGTCTAAGCCCTTGCCTTAATGGTAAATTAAGGCCTAAGCAATTTTGGTACCTGTTATATTATTACTAACGGGTGCGTACAGGTAGCTCTAAATAGTTTTGCTGTACAGGTGTAGTACATTGCATGTTACGTGAGCCAATCTAAGAGTTTTTACCTGGCCCAAGCTACTACTAACAGGTTTCTCTAAATAGTTTCATTATGGTATATTATATTTGACACAATGTGTGAGTGTACCAAACCACAAAAGTATTCTACCTGTCCCAAGAACAGGTTATTGACTGACTAACAGACAATCAAGTCTGCTCTTTGAACCTGGGCTGGTGTCGCAGTAGGGAGGTTGATGCGACCTTGAAAGTAGGTCAGTGGCTTCTGCCCCTAATAGCTGAGTAAACTGGCCCCGATAAATCGCCATCATCGTTTGAAAGGCTGACTGTCCACCATACCTTTACAAAGACGTAAGTGGTGACTGTCGGTTGGTTTTTCAAGAAATCAATCATTCAATGTGTGATACATCTGTCAATGATCTATCAATCAAGAAATTAATCAACGAATCAATCAATCACCTGGCCACCTCCCCGTCCCATATCACCCATCCCACCATTCATTCACTCCAAACCACTAACACACTTATCCAACCAACCAGTTTTTAGCTGGATGTCTTTCTTGTCTAAGAAGATTACCAAACCACTGGAAATACCCAAAAGCCTTCAGCCGCTGCTTAGCTTCTACGCAGTTCACAAACTCCTTTCTTTTACGTTGTAAATCGAGTATTTATAGAGACGGAAAACGTCAATATCTTGGCTCCAATGTTTTTGATCATCCAGCAGCACAGCTTCACAACTTCTACATAAGAGGCTGTCGCTATAACGAGATGTACATAAAAACCAAAACACAGTAAAACTACTCAATCTTCACACAATATCACTGAGGAATTCTAGCTCTCAGTGACAAACATGGTCACAGTCTTTACATGCTGCAGCATGTACTTCCATTTAGCAAATATTTAGTGAACTCTAGTCCCATGTCATGGCACCGGAAAATCGCAGGGGTGGTTTTTACGAGGTTTCCTCTCGGTTTTCTACCGTAATAAGGAGGAGTACAGTGTGAAAAGGACAATCCGTCGTCATATAAGTGAAATACCCTTACGTACAATGTTAAACACCAACCAAACAAACAAAAGTAACAGGTAAACTTTTTATAGTAAGTTGATAGTTTGACTTACTGATTGTTGGATACCCTTTAGCATGGCATTAAAAAGTAGTTAATGATTCTTTAACCTTCTGGCTGCGGAGTGGTTCAGTTACCCATTGAGCTCCTGGCTGGGAAGTGGTTCAGTTACCCATTGAGCTCCTGAAGGTCCCCTATAACACATACAACTTTGTGACGCAGCCTTCGGACGTAAAGATACATATAGATGGCTGTTTTATTTAGAGGTCGTTTATTTGGTTTTCCACCAAGAACATATAAATGTACCGAGTCTGTTGACCATCAGGAATATCAGTGAGACAGACGATGTGGCTCCAGCAATCCTAGGTTGGCTTTTACAAGGTATTCTCTCTGTTCTCCACTGCAGTTAGGCAAGGAACAGTGTGAATTAGACAATCCATCATATAAGTGAAAATACCGTTGACTACAACATTAGACCCCAATCAAGCAAAGAAGCATGTACTGAGATCAGGAAATAAAATACCATTGCATACAGTATAAATGTGGCTAATCAGCCAGACAATGGTGCATTGTTGTTGCTGTTTGTATGACATGAGAGAATCCTCATCAAAACTGAAAGCTATCGAGGATTGTCTGCGTTATGGACTCAACTGATGATCCTTTTGGACAAATTTATTGCCCTTTGGATGAAATGAAGTGAGTCTAAATTCTGAAACGTTTTGTTTTGGGATTTGAGACCATCCCATATCTTGGTTTCTAGATACATCGAAAACTAATTCAATAACTGTGTGTATTATCAGGTACATTCAATGTTTACTATTTTACTCTTGAAGAATGGGATCCCTGGAAATTCACAAATATATTGCCACTGTAGCTCACCAAGACCAGGGGCCGGTTGCTCGACGCCCTATTGAATTTAAACCGCTCTGAGATGATGTCACGCCATGTTGAAGGTCTGTCTCTAACCTCGTATTAGGATTTTAATCTGGTGTTAGCGGCGAATCGTTTTTCGAGCAACTGGCCCAGAGTTCTAATGGAAACATCGCTGCATTCTACATGTAAATCTACTCTGGTGTACATGTACCGATCACAGGTTCTAGTCACATGATGTCACTCACGCAATCAGAAGGGTGGTTTTTACAAGGTTTCCTCTCAGTTTTCCACCATATTTAGTCAAGAAACAGTTTGAAATGGACAATCTGTTGCCATATATACATGTAAGGGATATACATGCATATATATGTACCCATGAGTAGGGCGTTAAGCTTGAATCAAACAATTCATTGAAAAGCAGCAACCATTTTTTGTCTACATTAAAACTATATCCTGTTGAATGTCTGACTGTCCAGTTGATTGTGTGTATCACAAGCATGTTACTAGGAAAAAGAAACTAAAGGATCTTGCACACATATTTATATGTATACCAAATTGTATCAACTTGGCAGTGCTGAGATAACTGTAGGAATTCTCCCTGTTATTAAGGACTATTAGGTTTGATATTGGCAGCTAATAGAGGCTAATGCAGCAATTACTGTCAGATCTGTTATGTACACATGTGGGCATTAAGTGATTGTTATTGCCCTGTAACTATCCAATCAAAATCATCCTCTGTGGACAGATATTGAAATTGGAAGTACCACTGAAAATAAGTGAATATATTGTAAATCCCCTATTAATATTAACAGAAGAGCAACACCTGAAATGTGCCATATCACATTGAGTACAGCTAAAGACATGTATGCTTTCTGATTCAAAATATATGGACGTAAGCAAATGTCTTTTCTCTAAAATCAATAGAAATATTACAGTGCAAATCTTATTTTTGATAATTCTTTTTAGGCATTGATCAACTTTGCTGTGCATAGATTTAATAATTTTATTTGGTTCCAAAAACGAGTTACGTGTGCTAGTAGATGCTGTATAAAAAAATCCAATATATGTGTAGAAGCCATTAAAGAGGGATTGTGTGATTGTCTTTGCAGCCAATCAAATTTCTTTGTGCTTGTGCTTTTGCATCAGAGAGTGTAAAACTGTGGATGGTACATGTACATTTTGTTTCTCAATCTGACTGATTTCTCGCATCCTGTCCCTCAATCATGGCTTAGTGATAGTGTGTGTCCTTACTAATCCTACTTCAATTTACCGTTTACAAGATTGAGTCCTTCTGTGTACCATTAGGTATATGAGTGAGTCCAACAATGTGGCTCTGGCAATTGCGCAGTAGTTTTTACGATCCTCAATCAAACAAACGAACCATACTGCACCCAGTTTTGAGTTTGACAAATTTTCCTTCACATTTGGTTGATTCTCTCTGAGCCAAGTGGCATAAGGGAAACAGAGCTTTTTTTGGTGACTTTGTATGTATTTCATCTGTGATTGTCCTGTCTTGTCAAAGTCTGTGTCGATTGGATTGTCCATGGAGGGTTTCCTTCCCCAATTGGGCTGGTTCCCATTAAATGGCATAAACCCCAAAGAAATACTTAAAATTCTGTCCGATATTTAGGTTTTTTACTTTATGCGGGTTACCCACCAATTATATATCCTATTATTTGTGGCATTAAACTTAAGAGGTTTTGCTGTACTGCCTCAACTTGATATATTTACATATAATCGCTTCACAATTGTAACTGTGTTTATGTTGAAATTAAGTCAAGAGCTTTGTTATGTAATGCATGGGCTTTGCTGGTTCAAATATATTACGCTCTATAGAAGTGGTTTGGTTGCTTGGTGATCAGGGCGGGTGGAAGATCAGGGGTTTTTCACTTACATCATGATACATGTACAGGATAGGCCCTCTGGCTAAAAGCTTTATGCCTTTACTTAGCACTAGAGGAAAATTAACTTTCCAACATTATGCAAACGCTTCACATCTTGATTTTGCTTGTGTCTATTAATGTTGGAATACATTGCCATCATATAAGTGAAATACCCTTAAGCACGGCATAAAACACCCATCATTCAATCAATGAATATGGCTGGAAACTGGAGTGTGTGGTCCATTTCATACCTTTCTTAATGCAACAGCCTGTGCTCTAAATAATCCATATTCGATTTATCGTTCACAGGATCCAGTCCATCTGTCTATACCATCAGGTACATGTGTATAAGTGAGTCACATGCTGTGGCTCCGGCTGCAATTGCAGGGGGGGGGTTATTACAAGGTTTCCTCCCAGTATTCAACTGTAATAAAGCAAGGAGTGGTGTGAAGGGGACAATTTGTTATCATATAAGTGAAATACCCTTGAGTACGATGTTAATTGCCAATCAAACAAACTGAATACATCAAGTTTAAGAGGTGGTCATTTGAGTGATGTTACCTGATAAAATGTATGTACTTTGACATTATTCTGCCTTGGCCATGAAATAAAAAAATAAATTAGATAACAACTCGAAAGAAGGTTTGCCCTGTTATTATTTTCATTTAGTTGAAAACCGTATTTCCTGTTTTATTTTTTGTTTGTTTTTATGGTTGTGCTTTACAAGAGTAACCAGTGAGCCAAAGTGTGGTTGGCCCACTAATGAATAACACAAGCTGTTTCCATAGTTACTAATTTAACGAACCTCATTTCTGGGTCCAATTTGATTTGTGGATTATTTCATTTCTAAATTAATTTACTTTGGCAAGATAGACCAATTGTCTCTCTTTATTAACAGATTGAATTGTTTCGCAATTTTCCATTATTCCTGTCACAATTTTGACATTTTGTCAATTTTTCTGTATAAACCATAAATCAAGTGTTGGCCAATTTCTATACATGTAGCACAAAGTTAACAGTTCATCATTCACAGTTTTGCTAAACTTTCAAAATAAATGTTGAAACATAACTTAAAATGTTTTTATTTTGTTTTAAAATTTAAGGTACATGTACTTTGTATCCATTACTTAAAATATTAAAGAAAAACTTGATTATGCTTGCCGAAATGCAGGGTATCCACATATGTCAGTTTATTATCAGGTTGAGATTGTAACAAATTCATTAAAGTCTTGCAAAAATCTTTTGAAATAAAGAAAAAGCCTAGTTGCAGTAGTTACAGAAACAGGCTGTCTCCTTTTACTGTTCCCCTTTCTTACCCATCTTACATTTGACTGAAACCAGACATCTCAAATGGCTTCTTGGGTGTACATTAAAGTATAAGTAGGCAGAATCATATAAGTTTTTTAGATCTATGTTAAACTAAAAAAACAATTCAAACATATTAAAATCATTCATCTGGGATTTAAATTGAAATGACAGTGTTTTCTGTGTGTCCTTATTTGATCTTTACTTAGCACTGGAGGAACATTTGATCATGAAAAAAGTTAAATGTGAAACAATTTAGTTGACATTTCATAAATGTTACTAGTACTTTTTCATTTAGGATCATACAAAATTAAGCAAAATGGTGTTTAGGTATTAAAAATGATGTTTGAAAATTTCCTAAGTATTTCTTAACTTTAAGAAATACTTAAGTAGCTTTATGATTACGGACCATGTAGTGTACAGACCATGTAGCTGCATGTAGATTGAGTAAAATATTTAATTTTGTGTAGAAAACTCAATGATCACCATTTTAAAGGCAAAAATATATTATTTCAAAAGAAAAAGATAAAATTTGTAGAAAGAATACTCAATTTTGTTTGTTTCGGTTCGTAATCAAGGATTTTCAGAAGTCATTTTTGTAGGCCATTTAAATGACCATAGATTTTTAAAAATATTTAATTTCATGTAGAACTACATGTAAGCTTATTTAATATTCACCCTTTTAACTGTTAAAATATTCAATTTCATAAGAAACAGTTTAAATTTTGACAATAGTGTTTTTGGGGTTTGTAAGTAAAATACTATCAACCCCTGTATGTAGACATATAGTGGTGAAGGCTGATTTGATATACTCATTGTGTATTGTTTGACCGAGTGGTATTTAGCAAAATCATCACCAGTTGTGAATACACCCTCTGAGGAGACAATACCATTCAGTGGGAGACAGGACAGTAATGGTCTCAAGGTGTGTTTAGATTCCTGCCAGGCCAGACAATAAATCCGGTGTTATTTTACACTTTAACGTGTCACTGGGCAATAAGGGTTGCTTTATGTGTGTCCTTCTAGATTCCCAGAATGCATACATGTAATGATACAGAGGGAGGTTCAAACTGCCCATGTGCTCTCAAGGAGCGCCATCCTATGTACATTCAAAAAGTTACTAAAATGTGATGTCTGTGTTTTATATCTGCTGATTGTTCTTTATTGTTATTGTAGTGTAGTATTGTAGGGGGGGTTAAATTTGCACACCAATATTATCTTACTGCCAGGCTCCATGTTCTCAATCATTGCTTGTCTTATATCTGTCCATCATTACCAATGACAATAAAGAAGATGATTTCTTTCTAAATAAAACTAATCCTAGATAGAATTTATTCTAAACCTTCTCTCAGTTGTGTTTTTCTTTGTTCCAGTATACATAGACATACTATAGCGCCTGTATCCAGTATACATACATGTATGTATATGAGGTTTTGGGCCACTGACGCCAGAAATTGAGATTGATGAGATATTGTTGGATCCCTAAATGTTTGAAACAGTTACAGAGACCTTTCTCATTTTACCTCGTTACTTAAAAGATTGGCTTGTCTCCTTGTCCCATCTGTCTACATTAATCGGGTAATCTATGTGTGGCAGGGACTCGGCATTCTCTTTGGATTCCATAGATTCCTTGCAGATTCACAAAAACTGACATTTCAGACAAAAGTCTCTTTTGATCAACTTTATTTCCTTATCTTGTGTAATTTTACATTAAAAAACCCCCATGAATATAGATGATAAGTTTGCTTTGTATTTATTATTATTTGACAATAACCGTTCATAGCAGATTTCACTGTTTTTACATTTATTGTTATACATTGAAATAAGGCATATACATATATGTACATATGTTATTACAGTTCTATGCATACATGTATATTTATATTGTAGACAATGAACAATTTGTCCTGCCTCCACAGGGATTTGAGCTTGTTTCTGGCTAACAGCGCCATGACTAAACACCTAAGCACCATGTACTGTTAAAAGTTCATGACAGAATAATCACAAAAAACTAAGTGCGGTGAATGTTTGTGTGTACATGTTCATACATAAACATGTATAGGGGCACATTGCTTTAATTTTCTTCATTGGAGAATTTCCGATCACTATAAATTGTTCCTTGATAAATTAAATTACCGACTAGAAACTGGTTTCTGCTGGATTGAACATTGTGACGCTACTCTAATAATTCATATAATTCGTTGATTTTGTTGTACATGTACATGTTTGCACCTCAACGTTCCAGTGACGGAAATCCCATGTCTTGGTGAGAAATGTGGAAAATATAATATATTGGCCTTTATACGTAGAATTTGGAAATGAATTTGTGTTCTTACATTGTGTGTTCATGAGAAGTTGACATTTCATCTTGGTGTTCATGTATGCTTATAACTGTTTCTTGGTGAGATATCCAACGAGGATAAAACTCTATTTCCCAGCCTTGATGACCGTTAACACCCTCTTCCAAATTTAGTTTCAGTCATTTGATATAATTTTCTGCTTTAAAACTACGCAGAATTTCCAGCAACAGTATTGCATGTACGAGGCTGTTTACAATGTGTATAATATGAATTATGTCTTATTTCATTAATACTAATTTTATGGATTTCTCTAATTAGCCTCATTTAGCGAGTTATTTATTCCTGCAGACATCTGCTGGCATTGGCCCGTTTGCTCGATCTTTCTTGCTTAGAGCGAGAATTTCCGATCCCAGTACATGTATCAAAACGTTTTCGAGGAAATTCCACTTGATATTGTTAATACTCATATTGATCTTGTGCTTCGCTGGTAACTGGACTGCGAGAAAATATTTCGGCCAATTACTCTGTTGTCCCTGTATTGATCTTCTTGCAGGATTGTCTGGACAGTTTGACACGGCTTCCTTTGGCGAGCATTTCCCTCCATGTTCTACTCGTGTCAGCGATCCTTTCAGTTCAGAAGACTTCCCCTAAATGGAGCTCTACGGCTCAATGGTGCAATTCAATTATTTAAGATTTATAGTTGAAGTTTAAAATCAAATTTATTTCTAACAAAAGAAAAATGCAACCTAATTTTTTTCTTTAGCCGAAGGATTTTGAAGACATAGAAACTGACAGACCAAGTTTTCTCTAATATTTTGACTGCTCACTAACCACTAATGTGTAAGTCAATCACTACATGTACTTTTCAAGCTGCTTCACAAACACAAGTTTGAAATACCGGTACATGTAAAATGAGTATGCAAATAATCTCTGCCATTATATTATATCCCTATATTTGAAATGTTCTTCTTTAACATAAGTAGATTCTTGTGTTATATGTGGCACTAAGTCTGTTAAGGGGAAATCCTCTTTATTAAAAGGACATGGGTTTTTTTAAAACCCCAATCAAATAAACTCTTGCCTTTGGCCTTGTCATTGGTTTCGCGTTTATCATAGTGGAATCTGTTGAACCCTGGCAGGCTGGCAGGCTAGCATATGAGTGAAATTACCTTACATATAACTGTACTGTAAGAAGGGGAAAAACAAACTCAAACAAATAAACTTCTCTTTTGATCATTTTTTTTAAAAAAGGACGCTTTTTTTTTCCAATCCATTTCATCAACGGAATGATATAACTTTGAATACTGCGAAAAGCCGTAACAATAAATAATTGCAAACTTGTAGTTATTCCACCTGTTACTTTGTAATCAAACAAAAGTATTTTCGTTATTTTGGGATAACACTTTCTTAGTTAAAACAGATTCTAGTTCAGAAAATGAAATATATCATTACTCTATATATATCAAATAGACACAAAAATTATTCAAAACAGGTACTCGTTTGATGATTTTCAAAGCGAGGAGGATTTCCTGTCATGAGTTTCAGCAAAGGATTGAAATAGTTTTAAGTATGACATAAAGTTCTACAAAAACAAACAATGGCTAACTTTTAGTAGTAAATTTGTCTGTAAATTAGTAATCATACAGATGGAGATGTCTGCTCGACACAGGTTAATAAGTCTGTGTTTCTTCCTGGATTGGAAACCTTCAACTCCCTCAGGTTGGCTGAATACACTCACACCGATGGTCTCCATTCCATACTATCACATAATGAGTCCTATGTGACTAGCTACAGCTCATATTACACTATTAAAATAATAAGTTCTATTCCCTAAAATAGTAAAATACAGATGTAGCAATGTTGAATAAAAGAAGTGAGTGTATTACCTGGAAATGGATCCATTTCCATAAAATAATTTGTCCCATTTCCCCAAAATTACTAGTTTTTCCCCCAAAAATAATAGGTAAATATAAATGGTCTTTATTCAGACGAAATTGTTTCTACTCTCCCAGGCTCCCTGCGCCAAAATAAAAAACCAACCAAACAAACTTCAATATTTACAATGTAGTTACATGTAAAATAAGCTTATACTAACTTGTTACAATAAAGACAGTCATTTTAATGCTACGGCTTAAATCACAAACAGGAAATTTCAGAGGCTAAAGAACAGGAAAATGGTGTTCATTTTTTTTTTTTAAACCAGTGTTTAAAGATTTATGAAACATATTTCAGTCGTATATCTCGACATTAGACATTTTATCTCTTGGAATTTTATGCCACTTTGCTTTTGTGCTAAATTCGCCAGAACCTAAAACTATCTGATTACGTTTCTATATTGGGCCGGTTTGTTTTAGCATAACATGAGATAAGAGTCTGGTATTCTAAATTTACCGTTTTTATCACTTGTTGGTGAAGATCCCCCCCTGTAGTGATGTTTTTGAAATGGGGAAAATATGTCTTCTTGTTACATGTTGAATCTAATCCTGATATAAGACACATGTGTGAAATAAACGGCTTCGGGTCGCTTATAATGTGTGCTGGCAAATTTAGAGCACTTATTCTTGGCATCGGCGTGATGAAAACCCCTCTGCTATAAAACCTTCAAAGATTTTCTGGAAAAAGATACGCCTCTCATTTTTTTTCTCAGTGCTTTAATTGTTTAAATTGTTTGTTTCAAAGTTTAATTTTATTAGCAATTTGTGTTGGTACTGTCTCAGTGGCATTTATTTTACAACTTCAGATACTGTATGGAACATTAAAATGCCCAACAATTTCAAGGAAAAACAAAAATAACAATTTAAGACAATTTAATTATATCATAATATATACAATAGCTTAATATGTATATACGTTTAACATAAAAC